>JAYRBW010054246.1:0-11040 GCA_036023295.1 Invenusta paracnida
CTAATAATTGGCAAATAATTTACTACTACTCCTACTCTGCATAAGCTCATGCAATGATGAATTATTGATTGCTAACTGCAAGCATATCAAGTGAGCTGACTGTGCATCATCTGCTAATTCAGTGAATTGTTATCATTCATTTTTATAAATAGTGTAGTTATAATATGGCATACTTCTAACTACTTTATAATATATACATATTATGGCAATTAACACATTTATTTTTGAGGTGGGTGAGTCCATTTTTTGGCGGGTGAGTAAAGTTTGAAATCCACTAGCACTTCGGGCTAGTGGCTTTCAAATCTTATTTGCAATACTGTTTTAATTGATTATTTGTTTAGTTTAAGTCAGACAATATTATCATCTCTTTAAGTAAAATAAATATAAAATTTTAAGAAAAAATTATAAGCTATAAGCTATTATTACTATTATCTAATATAGTTATACGATATCAATAGGCATAGGTTATAATAAATGAATTAATTATATTAATATAGACATAGTCATATATATGTAATACTTATACTATAGTAAAGGCTGGTTTCTATATTACTAGCAATTTTTGGTTTCAGAACACATTTTTTCTTTGTGAGCAACTAGCCTGATCATTGCTAGTCTAGTGTTAATTTTTATTTTTATATATTAATGCAGGCTGCAGACAATAATAGTAATAGTAGTTGATAATGTCACATTGTCAATGACATTGTATAGTTGAGAGTGAGAGACTGACAGTGATTGAGAATTTTATAGTTTTTGTAAGGCTTTAATAAATGTGTGTATTATGAGAATTTATTGTTGACTTATTTGAGTGGAACTGATTAAATATTATATATAATATGGCTAAATAGTAATATAAAGTCAAAGAAGCATACTAAGAATTACTAAGATTAAGAATCTTAGAGTATTAGTATAAACTAAAGATTGGCAGCTGATCTCAAAGGCCTTTATCACTATCAGTGACAAAAAAATTGCAATGGAAAAACCTCAGCGATATTTATGATTTTTATATGCATCAGTAAAAATTACATATAGGAAACCAGCCTTAACACTATTACTAATGTAACCCTAACAGTAATATATCATCATGAATATGATACATATTTATAAATTATAATAATAATATATGCAATATGATGTAAAGTAAAAGTTATATTCATATAAAAACACTGACAGTTTTGAAATTCTCAAGAAGTTCTTCTAATAGATCTGCTGGTAAACTTGTATTTGATGATAGCGTCCCTGGAACCGACATTTTTGTGGTGATATACACTTTAAATTTATGAAATTAATATTTTTTCAATTTAATCAGATTGGCGCTGTAAACATGTATATAATCAAAAATGTCAATTTTGAAGTATTAAAATAATACTTCGAGCTTGCTTCTGGTAAACAATTACAAATAAAGCTAGAAAGCTGATTATGGTATCATACACCAATAAATATATTTTGATTAACACAGTGTTAAATCTGTAGTTATGTTTTTGTACTTTTTAAAGAAACTGAATTCACATTTTGTCGTACCATGTGATATAATACTTAGTTTTCAAAACAATTATTTTATATTTAGATGTGTAGGTATATATATATCTATATAAGTGCTTCCTGTTTTGTCAATACAATCATAAATAATAATTAAATGTTTATTAATTGTTTTATATATATATATTAATAAACTCAGCTTGTTAAGAAAATCTGTATGAATGTTTAATTGTATGGAATTTTCATTAATCTGATTTTCAATGCTATAAGTATATATATTTTTTTTAGTCAATAATAATAAATATCAATCTCTCGAATGTCTAGCATAATTATGAAAAACAATTAGCAACTAACAAACCCTAAATTATATACTAAAATACTATATATGGTTTTTATGCTTAAACCCCACGGCTACTACAGAATATTTTAGAGCGATATCCTAAAACAAATTGCGAGTAAGATCGCATCAAAATCTGGAATATAAATTATTCTATGATCGAGTAATTACCAATTGATACGTCTTATGTCATGCATTCATTAGATGTAGGTATTTAAATGCATATGCATAGATGTGTATATACATATAAAGAGTTTGTCAAATACTGCTTATAGAAATTAAATTTTATTTCCATATAAGATATTCCAATTCAGGTTAATATTCATAAATTTGTGTATAAATATTTACCTATCTTATACACCCTTAATATACTTCTATGCTTCTAGTACATAAGACTCACAGATTCCTAGCCTTCTTAACACCCTGCACACTGGTCAATTTTACACATTCATAGGGGTATCTATGTTGTGTGGGGGGGGGGGGCCGACCCGACAAAAAAAAGAGAAACATATATTTATATATAGGGAAAAAAATCAATTGAAAAAATTTAATCTGGACAAAATATTTTACTGAAAAAATATCGATACATTTTTTCATATTCACATTGCAGCAAAACTAATTCATTTATCGGAATTCATGATTTACTATATGAAACTATATTCAGTTACTCTACTATATAAACATTTGTTACTATAGCAACTTCAGAAGCAGAGTCAAGATGCTCTGAGCTCGTTTCCATCTTCAATTTGACTTTATAGGCAAAATAAATTTTTCATTTCAAAAACCAAAAATCGATTTCTTATTTAGCTGCTTATTTGTCTCCATAGTGTTGATAAATTATATATACATTTACCTTCATGCGCTTCTTGTGAAAGAGACAGAATTGGATAATTAGAATAACTGATCTGATTCGATTGGTTTAAAAGCTGGATAAAGCTTCTACATACTCAACACAGGACTCTACATTGAAGCGATACATATTTGTTATTTGATATATTTTGACATCATTGAAGACATACGTATATAGTAAACATTGACAATTTAAGAAATGTATGTGAATATTATGTAGTAGATCGCATTTTTATGCATACGGGGAATTAATTATTACAGATTATACGCCTTAAAGTTAAATTTAGGAGCGCGTACATTCGTTTTGGATGTAGTTGAGTTGATAGAGTCAATGTGAGCGTAAAATTTGGCATCGTCGCTGAGAATAACGCCGAGGACTTTGGTGCTACAAGTAAGAGAAACACTAGGAATATTAATAGTAGTAGCAGATGAGGATCTTTTAAAAACGATGTTTTTGGTCTTGCTTGTGTTAATGTCCAGGTTGTTATCTTTGGATCAGAGGAGGATGTCGTTGTGTTCGTCAAGGATGTTGAAGTGGGGGTCAGTAATTTTGAGATAAATAGGGACGCAGAGGGTTGTGTCAACAATGAATTTGACGATGATGAAGTCGTTCCGGATTGTGTGAAAGCGACAAAGCAAAAAGAAGAGGTGACAGAAATGGGGTAGCTGGTTATATTTACAATACGAGTCAATTGGGTTCTATTGTCAAGATAGTCAGCAACCCAATTGGTAAAGCCGCTAGGAAAATTGAAGTCTACCAAGCGAGTGAAATGGCCTCGTGACTCAGGACGTCGAATGCTTTCAAGTAGTCGTAAATGAGGAGTTGAACACCTGCCATCTGTTTTTTTTCAAACATCTGAAAAGTTGAAGTTTAATGAGAGTTTGTGGAGGAGCCATACATGGACCAAATTGGGTGTCTCCTTGTTTTTGATAAAGGTATTGTGGAGATCAGAGTGAAACACGATAGATTCAAAAAGTTTGAAGGGATGGGGAGAAGGGAGAACTTTGTAGCATGACTTATGGTGGAATGTATATTAAAAAACATATCATAGACAAATAATAAATGGCTTTAAGTAGACTTGAAATTCTTTCTCTATGACGTATATACGTATGTTTACACAGATAATTAAAAATTCCCCATTAAGCATATATTTGCTTCCTTTTTATTTTAATCGTTATTTCTTAGTATATTTCTTAGATGTCGAACCGTCGTAATCTTTTCAAGAATATAATATCTAAATATAATTAATCACCCTAAGTAACTGAAAATTCGTAATTCTTTATTTAAATACAATTTTTATATTATTTTAATTGAGTAAAAATTGATTTACATAATGTAATTTATATGTATATGCATATGTATTATGAACCCTATGCAGTAGGTATAGTTGCTTCTTTGATTATGATGTTTTAACCAAGGACATCTTTAGGATGTTTAACCGATTGAGAACGTTTTTTAATTCCATAAATACTCAATTTTTATACCATACTGCTTAATAGCTTGTAAGTAATATACAGTTAAAATTAAGAATTAAAAATATAGCAAAAGAATATGGTGGGGATTCTAAACGACTGTTGATCCATTAAGAGAAATGAGAATCGATGATATTTGAAGAACAATTTTTAATGAGTCCGCTTTTGGAAGACCGCTGCGATCCTAAAATGCAGCCCCATCGAACTATTTTTCATCGAGATTTTTTCCTGAAATCCACAGAATGGCCTTTATGCCAAAGAAGACAAAGAAGAGCTGGATATACCATTCTAAATGCAATAAAGAAACGGCAAAGAATTTATAAAATGAAATAAACATTGCGTCGCTACAAATTTATTCTTCAAGATAAATTGATATTTAAAAAATGTTATGATTTAAGGCCAGCTACTTAAAGTGGTAATATAATACTTTTATGATTTTTTAAAGGAAACGCAAGGGTTATATTGAAATAAAAATTTGAATATATATCCAATTTTGTATACTATATATGTGTTCGGGTATAGTTAATAAATAAAATAAAATAAATAAAACAAAAAAATAGATTATTTACACTCGCAACAATCTTTGATTTTAAGAACTAAATACTAAACTACATTGAATCCATAGATATATTACTACTATTATTAGTAGTAACCCAGCTTTTTAACCTATCCATATTCTAAAGAATCTTTCCAGACAAATGGAAACTCTCACACGTTACATCAATACCTAAAACGCAACCTCCCGACATTAATAAACTCATACCATGAATATCTCTTCGTCCCCTTTCATCAAAAATGTTTGAATGACTTGTCCTTCACTTTGAAATATATCAAACATTTATTGACAATTTTGGAAAAAATCCATTTGGTAAAAGACCAAAATCTTCTACGACATGCGCTATGATCAAACTATGACACCATGCTTTGTCCCTCCTAGAAAAATCAAACATAGCAGGAGTGCAAATTATAGTACAAAAGCTTATGACGTGTTATCGCATAATATTATTATATTATACAACGTCTCCAAGAAACAAGATTCCCAAGCCAATTTATTGAATGGGTTAAAGACTACCTTCATAACCGTTTTCAAGCTGTACGTATTGGATCAATAACAAGTAAGATCTCAAAAGTCTCATCAAGAGTACCATAAGAGTCCGTTCTTCGACCAGCTTTATACTGTCTCGTATCTGGAAGTCTAGATTGCCTTTCAGATAAGACTATTCTTATAAAATACGTTGATGATACAACCATCTGTATTCCACTTTATAAAGACAATGACAACAAACTAGTGCAAGAAGAGCACCTTTTAATATGACTCAATGGTCCATAGATAATCAACTTATATTAAACTTTACAAAATCTCAATCTATAGTGAATACCAAATCAAACTAAGTAAATCCTATTCTATTAGAAGATGTAATATAATTCAATATGAATATAATAGCTCTGAAAATTAAGTTTTCAATAAATTTTATGAAGCAGTATACTTTGAATGTGTTACATAAGACTGCATGTCGTGTTCATATTCCAAAATCATTCTGATAATATTTAACTACTATAAAGGAGCTGAAAATTCCAATATCTCCTACTATATAATTGTTACTATAGAAAGATCATAAAATCTACTGAAAATGCTAACTTTTCTAAAACAATATTTTTGATCCAACTTTCAGAAATTTTTTAGAATGCAATTTGGCAACTTTAAGTAAAATTTTAATCGATTCGGTTCCACGAATTTTTTGACATATAGGAAAAAATGTTTTTTCAATTTTCATTGGCTGTTACAGCTGGACCAAAGAGAAAAATCAATAATAAAAAAATTCCATAGGATATTTTTTTATTAGGATTTATATGTGTATAATGAATAATAATTTAACAGCATTACTCAAAAGACTAATTGAAAACAATAATTTCTTTAAAAATGTATATTTTCGACAAAATTAAAGAACGGAAATTTTTTAAGGGCGAATCACGTGAAAAAAATAGAGGTCGGAACAATTTGTGTTAAAGATCCGCCTCAAATATTTGTTGAGTCATTATGCAACACATTATTAATATATGGTGGGGGGTGGGGGGGATGGGGGTGTACAACCTATAGTCCCGTTATCAACGAAAGGAAACTTTATTTGTATTTTTAATATAAGTAAATACATGATTCACTAATCTACTTGTTTTATAATATATAATATTATAAAATGTATACGCAATACATCAATCCATTTACAATTAATTTCATTGCTTTGTAATACGCCTTAGATTTCGAAAAAAGAAATTATTTCCATATTTGGGGGTGAGGGAAGTGGCTTAGAGGTCTCCTCTCCAACATGTTTGCATTGATTAATAAATGAACAAATGGAGCATTGTATATAAGCTTTCAAGACTTTTACAAAAAATAAAGTTTTACAACTTGTAGTGCCATTTCCATTATTATGCACCCAAAATGATTGTCACATGACCCCACCCTAAGAATGCACTCTTTTTGTAAAAATGAACAAAACATACTTTTTAAATAAAAATTGCATACCTCTCTCGAAATCGATGAAATTCTGATTCTGATAATGAATATTTTTTTATAATAATTCATAAAAAATACATTTAAAAAGTTTCGTCTATAAAATATAAAAAAAAACTAAAAATTATTTTATTTTCACGGTAAAAATGAAATACACATTTTGCGTATGTTTATAAAGACACACATCTATAATTTTTCAGTGGAATATGTTACAAAACATTTTGCTTAACTATTCCTTAACGAAGTTTTAAAAATGTAAACATATTTTACCAACATAAAGACAAGGATGGGAGGCCGAAGTCAGATTAACAGAATCATTTTATATTCTTCGCTGAAAAATATACGTGTCAAATAACAAAAAAATAAATCTCCAAATTTAGGCAAACTTGAAACATGAGAATAATTATGAATCATTTGATTCAAATATTGTCGCATGATGCACTTAGAAAATAAATGAGTCAATTGATTCATTACGAAAGTGATTCCTAATTTGGCTAATTCTGGGGATTCATTTACTGTGTCATCAGAATATATCAGAACAGTTACTTGTTCTCCGTGATCTGGGCCCCTTGATCCGACTTTGATTGCATTATATGCAGATATTGTCGTTAAATAAAAATTTAATTTAATTTTTTAACAGCAGAATGATTTCAATAACAAAAAGAGGTCTAAACATTGAAATATAACTTACCATGTACAAAATTCTTGTTAACCAAGAAATATGGCGTATAATCTCATTATAACAATAAAATCCAAATTTGAATGACCATATTTAGCAAAATCATTCAAAATTTCAGATATCTGTAATAAATGAGTTCCATAGTTTCTAAATTATTTACTTTCGCAAATAATCAATACATTTATCTTTCATTGGATAATATCCCATTTACTTTCTTCATAAATTATAAAACTATATATTTCTTGTTTATAAAAAAGGAGTACATTAAATTTTAATATGATTTATTGAAAAATTATAATTTTTGCAATATATACAGATAATACGAGCAGTTACACAAGCAATTGAACGTACGACCAAACATCATAATAACTTTATCAATAACATCCACCCCTTTAATATTTTGTTGTCATAGAAGAGGTTAAGTTTATGTATTTTTCTAAAATGTTCTGCACTTTAGCATCATATTTATTGTCATACAGGCCATGTACAATATGTATGTGTCATGTGATAAGCAATTGAAAAGATTTTGTTGTATCAAAATGAATATATTTTGACAATTTATTTTTTCTATAATAAAAAGTAGACACTTATGCACTTTATTTATAAATGCAAACTAAACTAATGTATTTTAGTAAGTGATGCTTACTAAGGATACGATACCACGATAATGATATAAATATATGTAAATATGGTACCTATATTATATTGCCACCGATTTTATTTAACTACTACTACTAATAACTTATGGGTAAGAAAACTAATTAATATTAAGTTTAATAATTTAATCCATTTTTGTTCTTGTTATCCTAGTATAACTATAGTATTCCAGCACTACTGCGTCAAATGGACTGTTAACTATAGGTGAATGTTGTGATACAAAATCTTTAAAACTGTGCAATTATGCAGATGCAAAAGGGCAATTTGTACGTTATCGGCATGTAAAGGATAACACATTGAAACATATCATTCAATTTCCTTAGTTATAAGCACAAATGTAGCTTGTTTGGTGCATTAGCTGCGTTTTATCGTTCACTTCAGATACAGTTATCATTTTTCTGTTTTATGTAATATTCTTAGAAGTTTTAAAATCTTCTTATTCAGATGCTGCTTTTTTCTCCTTTTCCACTTGCGAATATTTTATTTTGTTGTTCTTTTCGGCTACAAAGCTATACCTGTGATTTGGTTTTATTTTTTACATCCGTTTGATGTATTTCTTTTTGTGCCTTAGTGAGTTTTAAGTCATATGATTTTTTTTTACTTATCGCGCTTATTGTATTTATTTATAAATGGATATTTGAGATAGTCAGTCCAAAGAGCAATGATACTTTTATGCAGAGGGTAATAATTTCTCTATGCTTTTATCTGAGACAGAAGTTAACGTAGATTATTAGACATAGATTATTTGTTATACAATATACAATTAAGTACATTATTTAAGGCAATACCTGCAATACTTTGAGTACAAATTAGGCACATATATGTGAATTGTTATTATGAATCATGTGAAGTTAGTAATAATATATTTAAACACAACTACTTGAGATTAATGCGGAATAATTAATCATAGGTCATTTATAGATTTCAATCTTATTAGTAACACAAGAACTTCACTTATCGTATATATTTCTAATTTCTCATTGAAATACTTTATATAGTTTAAAATACTAATGAAAAAATTTGTAACAAAATTAGAATTTATTAACAATAAATAAATAAAATAGATAATAAAAAAGGAAGTAGTTAGTTTACCCCTATCGACCTGTTCATTTATACAATTTTGTGGCTTAAAAATTAACTAAAAAAACGTTAGCAAATATTGCTTTATTTAAACTACAAGTAATTTTAATACAAGTAATTAGAACAAGTAATTAGTACAAATAATTGAAACACATAATGCACGACATAAGACACGTCTAAATGGGCCCAAACTCAGTTCAATCAAACATGTGCAGGTTAAAAATTACTATAGTTTCACACGAATAGACTCCGCTACTTGATAAACATCGGTATTTAGTGTGTCTTACAGCATAAGAATAAATAATTACAATGTTCCCAGTTAAACAGTAAAGTTAGGCTGTTAATTGGAGATCAGTCAAGATATAAATAAACTTCTTTGTCGAATTATAATATAATGTAATATATGGGGTTTTTTTGGAGGGGTTTAATTAATTCCAAAAGATTAATAAAACTACGAATAATTATATATATTTATATACATATATATACGAGGGTGGTTCAATAAGTTCATATAATCATATATCAACAAATACATATATCAAGATATTAGTATTTGTATTGGCATGTGTAAATTAAGAGAATTCTTTTAAATTTGACAAATTAACAAATATATTAACTCAGTATAATTTTAATAATTAATCACTAAATTTTAAAAGTATAACGGTGTACTAAGAACCACACTTAATCACTTATACTAGTATATAGAATATTTCTGCAATAATTATGAGAACTATAATAATACTTTGAACTTTCATTATCTCATCTTAAGAGGACTGATTCACATTCTAAATATTCTTCGATTACTGTAACATCTCCAGGACGCACTACATAAACAAACAGTATTTAAAGCGCGATAATTTCTGATCCAACGATTATTGGCCTTCATTTTAGCTTTCATAATCTAACGTCTGTGTCCATGATGGCTTTGACTCGCAATTTTGCTGTCTTAATAGGAGTGATTATTCTTTGTTTCACCGTCTGCTCTACTCAAAAGCAATGGGCCGTTCTTGTGGCGGGATCAAACGGTTACTTTAACTACAGACATCAAGTGAGTTCTTCGTATAAAGACATTACTTTAGTATACTTCACACATATAATGTATAATAGCGTTTCAAATATTTATTGATGACTATAATTGATTTTTTTTTTCATTAATTATAATGTTACAAATTGGAAATGTGTGTGTTATTTTACTGTACAAAACATAAATTTGAAATACTTATATATTGACCCAATTCAAATCCTGTGTCATAAATAAAGCCATTATTAGTATTATATTATTATTATTAAAGCCATAGAGTATACATAGATAAACGGCTCTAAGGGCGTTGCTATGGATTTTGACTCCACAATAAATAAAATCTATATTTTGATAGTTATTGGTTAACTACAACTACGATAAGTATTTACATAGACGTAGGAAGAGGGAGGGCCAGGGGCCAGTGGCCCCTTCATGTTGCACTCTGGGGAGGGGGGCAAATAGCAGATTGGCCCTCCCAAAAATTATCAGGCAAAATTCTCATAATAAATAAAAATGCACAGAAAATAAACATTTTCTGTGTCGGTTGAGAATGACATTTTTATCTAATTATTGCCTGCATTCACTTTATCGTATGCCATTTATATTTAAGTAATTTTAGTCAACTATTTGTATATTATGATTGTGTTTTTATTATATTCTATTACTTATTACCGATGTTAACAAGAGCTAATTGATCTATTACAATCTGAATTATTGCTGTCAGAAACTTTAGAAATTTGAATTGTACTTCTTTTATTTGATTTGTTATGTTTGTTTCTTGGTTAGATGTGATATAGTGAAGAATCTTGTTTGTCTGCCTATTTGGCATTTGTTTGTTTTAATATTGTTTGGGAGTGGCCGATTTCAGTAAAGGTTTTTTGAGCACTCAACCCCCCCCCCCTAAATCCCTATGGCACCCCTCAACACTATGCCTCCCATCCCTGCCTTTAAAA
>JAYRBW010054257.1:0-11040 GCA_036023295.1 Invenusta paracnida
TCGCCTACAGCTCATAGATTCTGATCATTTAAATCCTCTAATCAGTTAGTTATCATATACATATAATTTTGGTAGCGCTTTATATTTGGTTATATTATACATAATTATTACAATTTAATGCAACGTTATATATTTGGTTACTTATTTAAAATACTCGTATAATGTCCTTATTGACTTTCTGATATATTTTAACATAATATTAAAAACAAGTGTTATATGTATGTGTAATGTAGAAAGAAATACGATACCTACATAAGGTTTTAATTAACGATTACACAATCATACACAGAAACAATAGGAAGCAGAATGAAATAGATATACAGTCATAATCAATATATTATGTACATATAAGATCCCATGAATAGCATATGAATAACAAGTGGTTACGTAGGCTTATTGCATAGTTATACAAACTACGGAGAGATACACAGATAAGGTATCTACATAAACAATGTAATGACGCAACAGGCACTATAGTATTAGAATGTCATTTAGTTCACAGAGTAAATATAGCTAATATAGCTAATATAAATATCACAGTATGCTTATAACCAATTTAGTCGTATTAATAAAAAATCAGACACTCAACCAAAAAATCGATAACATAACACTTTCTAATCATAATACTTTATTTATTTTGTTTATAATAACGTAGGTTTAATTAAAATGTAATTATTAAATAAAAAATTAATAACTTGTTAGCGAACTGCATAAAATCTATGCTGGCCAAGACGACGGCAATAAAAGCTAGCAGATCAACACCCCCGGTATTAAAAGTTTAATAAACAATTAAGATGCCATCTTTTATAAAGTATAGTAAGTTAAGGTTAAACTATTCTGCATTAATACAGAATAAAATAGCCATGATATTTCCTCAATATAATTTCAAATTCAAATATTTTATTATAATACAATATATTTAAAATTTATAACAATTAACATAGATTTACATCAATGTAAATTACTTAGTTTTTTATTACAGATATTGTAATATAGGAAAAAGTCACGCACCAAATATGGAAGCTTTTAATTAAATATTATTAATATTATATATATAATAAATCAATAAATGATAAAAGTTACAACAGAAAGTAGAATTGAATACTAAATACAATACAATGTTCAAATTAAATGCTCAAACTATTCGTCATATAGCAGCGAATACAGTCTCATATGCCAATGATCCGGAACATTTCCTACCATATTTTTGGTGACGTAGGTCTGGTTATCTTTGAGGCCATGTTACAGGTCCGCGTAATGATCCAATGATTTGGAAATTGGACATCCAAATAATGACGCACAGTTGTGGTATATATAACGGTGCTTCATCTTGTATGAAGCAAATATCAGCAAGGTCTTTTGTTGATACTCTTCCGCGTGTGTCTGGAAGAATAGGCTCTTGTAGTGGTGGAGTGCAGGTCTATTCAGATGAAATATGGCCTCATCTCCGAAAGTAAAGTCATCAACATTCCATCTTCGATCCCCTCAATAGCGTGAAAACAGAAACAGCATCTTCATCTTCCAAAACCATGAATAAGTGTACATTTATGTATACCCATAATTCGACCAATTGAGCCTCACTAGTTGTCAACATCGATAGCACGTTTGTTTTGTGACTTAGGTAGCTAAAGTGAGAATGATAGTCTGATCATTTGTGCTGGTTCTGGGTTTGCACTTCTAGAAGCATCTTGCACAGTTCCATTAATTAAATTTTTTATCAGACGAGAAACTATACTTTGATCAATAGAAATAAATATCTGGATATCTTTTTTTAGTGGGAGTTGTAATCTTACCTATTGTGCATTTTTACAAAAGCACCAATTTTGGCACAGAGGTAGACCAATATATTACGAATAAATTTAGATGTGGAGGTATCTCCAACTGCCCCTGGCGGCCGTGGCGACCATTTTACATTTTCCCCATGTTATGTTATACGGAACATACGGGATAATATATAGAAAATTACAAAATCTTTAATACATTTTTTTATAATACATATAAATGATATAACATATATTACTAACCAACAGAAAAGTATATATTATAAACTATCAAAATACATCATTATTATTATTATTTTTTAAATTTCATATATGACGCCATAGACCATTTTTGTGAATTTTGAACACCACATCTAAATTTGTTCGTAATTTATTGGTCTACTTCTGTGCCAAAATTAGTGCTTTTATTAAAAAATGCACAATAGGTTTAAATATTCTAGGTAATATCCCCCACTATTTCTAGATATTTCTCAATCTTTCCTTGTAGAACAATAGCAATTAAAAACGAAAGTACCAGCTCTACTCTCTGTTGTTTTATGAGTCATTATTTTTCAAAATTATCAATACAATTAGGTTTGCAAATTAATAACTGTTCAGAAACGCAATTTAAAAAAATTATGGAAAATATTCTGGAATTTATTTTGAAAATTATGCAATTCAATTTTTTTTTAATTCTGGTAAGAATCCAATCAAAATTTCCACGCGAATTAGCTATACATTCTGTTAATACCAATTAATAGAAGCATTTAATAATTATTGACTAAACGTCAAATAATATTAACTATAATAAATGTGTCAATATTTGGCGCGTGACTTTTACCCACAACCTGTATATATATAGTATATAGATATTATATTGTGTAATATATAGGTACCTCGAATTTAATGCAACAGTAGCATTTACATATATAACGTAAATTCAATATTTAATTATGTTAATAAAAATACACAATTCGTAAAAATATCAAGTCTATGAATTAAAATGAGTTTAAATCTTGAATACTTGCAAGGAAAACCATATAAATACAAATTGGTCATACTGCTTGTCATACGAATCATCTGTAATACGTCCAAAATAAAAGGGCAACTACAACTCACTTCTTTAGCGACTGGAGGACCTTGTTACTAATGCCGCATTGGACCCAGGTCTTGACTGGGCGCGGACAGTCCTTCCCACGCACCTTCACCCCTTCCATGCTCTCCCGGTATTCAGCAACCTCTGCCTCTGTCATCCGCCCGACTTCAGGAACCTCACGGTAGAAATTCTTCCGGTAGGGCTGATAGTAGATCTTCTCATGGTCCACAGGTACGTACTTATCCTTCTTCTGATTGTTCGCCATGACATCTGCGATCGTTTCTTCTTCTTCTTCGGAAGAGTACTAGAGATATGATTTAAATACAATACGTTGGAGAAATTTTGTCAAACATCTTCATTTTAAACAAAGTATCAAAATTCATATGGAATTTTAAAAAATCCAGCTTTTTTTTAATTTTACAGTAAATTTCAAAATATTCCATACTATTAGAAGTTTATTTCACACAGATAAAAAATATTAATGTGTGTACACATCGCTACACATTCAGTATATAAACTTCTGAAAATAAAAATAGTTATGATATTATTAACAATAACATCAGTATCAAAACAATGTATCTAAATTTAAAACTATACTCCTATTCAGATTTGTATACTATGTTGTTAATTGTAAGCCAGTTATATTATCTAAGATTTTGAAAAGTAATAATTTTGTTAAATTTCCTAGCCTTTAAGGATTTCTAGAGCTGTATGATAAACCTTGAAAGTAATTCGTTTAACTAAAAATGTGGATCTAATGAAATTACATTTGCAAACTAAGCAATATAATTGCACATACAAAAATAAAAACAAAGTTATTTTTAAATTTTCTTCAAAAGGAAGAAAATTGATTATCCAATTATATGCGTTTTGTAATTGGTTTTAAGGGGTACCACGTGAAATATTTCTAAAATCAAAACATTTTGATTAAAATAATAATATAAAAATACAAGAAATAACAATAACACGAGAGAAACATGAAATGAATCAATAATTAGTCAGAACAACTGATTGATATTAAGCATTGAAACGTTCATGGGACGTTATTTTATAAAACTGTTAATCTAATTTTAAAATTTACTTAGAACTATAGACTTGTTAATAGTTAAAAATAGAAAACGGTACGGAACTACAATTGTGCTAAAATTTCTTAAAACTTCCGTTGAACAATAGCGACTTGATTAGACTTCGTTTACCTCCATGGCGTCAATATTGCTCTCCATTAGCTCTCCCTTCTTAGTATCGGTCTCCTGAGGTTTGCGAGCAACAGCAGTGATGACTGTGTACTTGCTGGTTAGGCCCTCAGTCCCAGTACCACCTCCAGCTGCACCACCAACGCCACCACCCTTTCTTTGTTGCTTTACTTCTTTGTCGATACCCTAATTGCGTAGTAATAGTAAAAAAAACACAAATGCGCAAAATATATAAATAAAAAGGTTGATAAACATAAATATCTCCTAAGAATATTTAAGGAAAGGTAACACAACTAACTTTTTTTATAAAAGAGTTAGTTAAAGGCTCAAAATAATTCAATATACAATAATTATGTAGAAAATAATATATTAGCCTTCAATTGGATGCTATGGTATTAGTGAAATATGAAAATAAGTAAATATTTGATAATACGCTAAAAATTGAGAAGAATTTAAAGATTTAAAAATAAACAATAACTCGAGAACATTCTACATACAATTTTATTGCTATTTCTAATGCTGGCTGTATTCCACCTCAACAGACCATATGACCTTGTGTTGAAACGTGTCATACACTACGTACCAAAACGAATGAGAAAATTAGTTCCATTTTATAGTATAAAAACAATTTGTGGTATCCCTATAGAGTAGAGTAAAGGGCAGAGTTCCAGTGCTGCCACTACCATTCCAAAAAAACGCAGCAGATAAAAGTAATAAATTTGTAAAGTGAAATAAAAAAATGTATTTTTATGTAATACTTTTGAAAGCAAAACAAAACTGAAGGAGAAAACAAATAAATTTGTGAATAAAATTAAGTACGTACATAGTAAAAAGTGAAATTATGTAGGACTTTTCAAGACATTTTGTACAATCTTGTACAGTTAGGAAATTGACCGGGCCTATCAGTCAAAATCTACCTACCTTGTGCGAAAATCACAAACAGATTGTTCAACAATAGTTCTTTAATTAGAGTAAAAACACCAACGTCTTATTAAAGACTACTACTGAATTTTTCAGATAACACCCATCTGATCTGTTCAACAATCTATTTGCAATTCTCGCACACGTTCATATTCACCATATTTTTTAGATTTTCAAAAATTACATTCAAGGGATGCGAATAGAACTAAAAACGCTAGAATTTTTAAATTAAGAAGTGTCTATTTATTTCTGCTTTTCTTTGATGTTTGACACCTCTCCCAAATGTTTTGAATATCTATGAAATTACACACAATATTATATTTAACATATTTTTAAATCCTGCTATATATCTCCGATCTCATCCCGCTTCAACCCTACATCCATAACTGAAAAACTCGTATATATTTTACCTCTATTTTAAATATAAAAATTACAATAATTGTACTGTTGCAGTTAGTAATCTGAAAAGTTTACTAAAATATGTAGGTATAGAGTATATAAACGTCCCTCTATGATTGGAAAATAAACCTTTATTTTTTCTGGTTGTGTCACTGTTTATTATAACAAAGTAAAGTGTAAACTAATTGATGTCAAATTTTGTCATGTCATTCATTACCGTACATTAATTAGAAACTTCTATCCCTAGATGGCTAAAGAAACTTATGCACCTTATGTCCTTATAATTTAAAGTCTTTTTTAATGTGAAACATGGAGTTTATTGCTTTTTAATAAATTTAAATAATAGCCCGCATATCCTGTTACCTTTGACGTATTTTAATCACAAAATGACTCTAAAATATATTCCGCACAAAAGCATTCAGTCCACAAACCTCCATGTAAGCATCTAGGGGGTCGACATCATCGCCATCTTCCTTGATAGCAGCGAGGTCCTTGTCATCATCTTCATCTTCATCGTCATCCTCTAGATTCCAGTTTTTCGATGAGCCTCCTACTGTTGAGAGCTGCTGCTTAGCTGTCGCCAGGTCTTGTTGCAGTCGACGCTCCTTTCGCCACTTCTCGACCCGCTCTCGTCGCTGTTGGCCCAAGAAAAGGGTACTATGTGGTACACTGTATAAAACTCATTACACAATATTCATTACATAAAAGTTACATTATTAAAAATGCTATAAAAGAGTAACCCATTAAACAAAATACAGAAGTACGATACAAAAATCTACCTACATTATTATAAATTTACAAAGGAAAATATTTAAGCTTCATGACATTTTCTAACATAACATGTTGTGTTTCATAGTATTAGCGTAATATCTATTGTCATACATCCATGATGAATAATACTCTTCAAGAAATGACATTTCCAATAACTGTTTAAAGTTAAATTATTTATTCCAGTAGTACAATAGGAAAGTAAACATTAAAAATAAATATTATAATATCATTAAATATAGAAAAGATTGAAGAGTTGGGAAACTGCATTAAAAATAAAAATAAGTATTTATCTGCAAGTAAACTATAATATAAAACTACAGTACAGCCCGATATATTTCGTGAGACAGCATACCATCACTTAATCAGGGGAATGAAATAAAGTTGAATATAGGCCTACTGTATGTAAAACAGTTATTACATAATTCCCCTAGTGCAGAACTAACAGTTAAGCTAACTCCCACTTAAATTTAACTGCCAGGTATTGTAACTAGCAGTTAGCGTGAATCCTGATTTGGTGTGCATAACTATTTAACAATTAACTAACTGGGAGTTAAAATACAGTATTTACTTTAAAGGGTATCACGCGACAGGGTGATTGGCTGAGTAAGTTGTCCTCGTGGTCGTTTAGTAATAATTGTATTATCATGCGTGCTTCTGCTAGAATGGACCCCGCTAAAATATGTACTGTGCTCTGAGATTACCTCCACATTTAACTTTGGACTGTCTCTGACTATGCTGCCAATATTATATTGAGTTCGCACTGCCTCCTCGCCTTCGGCCCGAGAGGAGTAGAACCTTCACTAGGAGGAACTCACTTCGTGTCATTCAGTGGAATGCCTACGGTATTCGAACCAGTATGCCTGAGCTTGCTCAGCTTATCCGGGAAAGAAAAGTCGACATTTGTATGGTAAAGGAATCCAAACTGGGAGCCAAGGATAAGCTTTCTGGATATGTGGCCATAAGATGGGACCAACCCATTGGCCCTAACGGGGCGAGGGTGAAGGGTGGTGAACTCCTGACATTTGTTAAGGATGATATCCCCTTCCGTCAAGCGGCTGCTATTTGGGAGGGCAAGGAGGAGGGGAGGCTGGAATCTCTAGGAAAACTGTGTCGGAAAACAGTATAGGCAAATAGAAAGATAGAACCTCGCAGATGTTATCTACGGAAAGTGAAGTGTGGGCTGTCAGGTTGGGCAAAGCGGAGAGTCGAGAACGGGCGATTCTGGTGGCAAAGCCCAATGAGATACCTTTTTACAAATATCCCCGTGGACTTAGCCATCAGAATCGACTTTTTGTTTTCACCACCCTACAGTTCATAAACAAGCTGTCGTGACAACATATAACAAACGAAAGTTTTTCCGATTGAAAGAAAGAATCTCGTTTAATCGCACACCTTTCAATCTAACGGCATCCTTTCTCTTTAATTCGAAACACACTTCGCAACGCACCTACACCTCGATCGAACTATTTCTTAGACCAAATTAGTAATTTTCAAAGAATAATTTTGAAATCACTTGAAATCATTTTGTAGGAGAAAGTGCATATTATGAATAAACACAATACATAAAAGATAATGAATGTAGGGTATTGATTCATAAATAGTCTTTAATAATACGCAATACCACAGCACACAATAATATTCAAACAAAGAAATAAAAACGTTTCAGTCAACCTAATTTGTACTCACCTTCTGCATCTCAATATCCAATTTCTGCTGAACGGCATCTTTCTCCACATCTCCTCCATCGATACCAATCAAAGACTCGCTGTTTGACAGCCTCGTCAGTCCCTGTATACTCCCCGAAAGTGATTGCTGCTGGAGTTGTTGAGCACGGACTTGTGCCGCAAGAATCTGTGTTTGAATCGACTGGGCCGAACTTCCAGTGAGCAATGGCGGTGCCGCAGCGGCCGCTAGCTCGGCGGCTACTGCAGCAGCAGCGGCTGCAGTGGCCGCTGGGATGCCCGAGCCACCAGTGACAGTGGGTTTCACACGCTCACGACTGCGTGAACGGCTTCGACTCCGACTTGCAGAACAGCGTGATCGACGTGAGAACTTACCACTAGCACCCCTGCGACTATGCTCGCGATCACGGCTGCGGGAACGACGCCGTTCGTTGCTGCGTGATCGGTCACGCCGGTTAGAGTCACGGTCTCTCGATCTATGCCGCGAACTAAAATACATTAATGAATATTAATGAATGACTAAACTAAGTATAATAAAATGTATTTTCTCAAAGTAATTGCACCTTCTAAAATCATATATTTTGATATCAAGAATTTGTTCCCGTAGCATGGATTATCTCATGTTACTTAATAAAATTATTTGTAGTGAATCATTCAGTACTCTATTCTTTTTTCAATAAAGTAATCAAAATAATAACGTTTCAAAGTAATAGCATCTTATAACATTTATACACTGGTTCGATGGAAAACAGGAGCAGTGGTAAATTTTTCAGATTTCTAATGAGCTACTTGAAATTAGTACCTACTTTCACGAGTAGGCAAGGTTCTATTTTTGCAAACTCAACTGCTATTTCTTTCATCCACTTATACTCATGAACTATAAAAAGTCATTGGTCTTCTACCTCATTCAGTTGTTCTACTTATATACGTTTAGTAGGCACTTTTCTGTTATTCCCCCGCCAAAAAATAAAAAAATTATATATAAATTTCCCTCGCCAAAACAAGCAACCTGAATATACATTTTGGGCGTCCCAGATTCTATAAATAGACCATTCAACCCTACGTATATAACCTCCCAGCGTCCCAGATTCTATAAATAGACCATTCAATCCTATGTATATAACCTCCTGCATTTGAGGCTCCTATATGAATCTTCTACTCCTGTCTTCTGTATGAATCTTCTACAGCTTTCAGCCATTGTTCATGATAAAGCATCAAGTGTGAACTTTTTGCAACATGGCATCCTGCACAACCCCCCCCATTTGTGGCAATGAACACCCCATGGTTCTACAGCTGCAAGACAAAGAGGATCAATGGAGATGTCATTCACAAGGATGCCATACGGAGGTGCCATTATGAAAAGACACTTGGATGGAGGGAAGCAAGCTCACCTTTAAGGAAGTAATGCTCTTCATTTATTGTTGGTCATGTGAATTGACAAGTATAAAATTTGAAGAACATGAACTTGGAATCAGCCATTGTGCAATGGTAGACTATAATAACTATCTACAGGAAGTTTGTGCTGCAGATCTCCTGCAAAACCCGAATTGCATTGGAGGACCAAACACCATTGTCAAGATTGATGAAAGCCTCTTCACCCAGTGTAAGAATCATCAAGGTCAAGTGTTTCCCCAGCAATGGGTGTTCAAAAGTTGGTGCCATGAGATGCCTGAAAGTTTCATGTTCACAGTGCCATGACATTACTACCTATTATCACAGACTCCATTCTACCAGGCACCACAATCCTGTCGGACCTCTGGCGAGCATATGGTGGTGTCATAGCGATGGGTTACACACATCTAACAGTGAATCACTCCATCAATTTCATTGACCCCCAAACAGGAGCACATATATAGAATGTTGAGAGGTCCTGAAAATCCGTAAAGGAATACAATGTCAATAAGAGGCATAATGGTACACATCAAGGAATGCTTGACTCATACTTTTGTGAGTGGATGTGGCAACAGCGCCAACAAAACTTGGACTTGTTTGACAGGATTTTGGCAGACATTGCCATGTACTGGCCAACAAACTTATTATTTTTGTTTATAAATATATTAACTATAAATTTAGATATATATATATTTTTTTTTGGTGGGAGAATAACAGAAAAGTGTCCATTAATTTAATAGTTAATCAATGATTGCTCAAAATTAGTTTAACTAATATATTGACTAGTTTTTTTCAAATATTTCAAACATTAATTTAATAATTAATCATTGTTCAAAATTAGTTTAATGTTTAAATTAAATTAATGTCAATAATGTTTGAACTATTTGAAAAATACTTTAGTTAATATATTTATAACTATTTTATTTTTAGCGTAAGATTTTGTTGAAATATTTAAACAAAAAATTTGGCACACAAAATTTCTAAAATTTTTAAACAAATAGTTTAGCCTTAGGACATTAAAATATGGGATTGCCTAAATATGATACATAGTAGTGCTAAATATGTACTATTAAGTGTGTAAATCTACTGCAGCAATATTACATAAATGCCTCTACATCTTATAAAATTTAACAAAATTAATTAACTAAACTATATAGTAATGCTAAATGCATATTATAAAAACAATGCTTAACATACAGTTAAATACTAAATACATAAGTATTAGGTACACTTTAACAAAATTAATTGTTTAATTAGTTTAATAAAGTATTTCTGGTGGTATTATTATTATTATTATTATTAATTGAAAATGAAGAAAAGAACAAAATTATTATTATATTCAAGAATATATATTTTACATAAATAAATATATTTTTTTACTTAAAAGTTGTATATTGTAGATTCGAGGTTGGTTTAGATTAATTGAAAATACACAATGAAATATATAATTAAAAATAAATTTATATAACTATAAAGTATAATGAGTATTGTTTATCTGTTTCAATTTTGAAGTCACAAACTACACACGATATTCAATTGAACACTTTTTGGGAAAGTTCGATCGCACCACCAATAACTTATTTTAAAAGGTATAGTGCGATATCCGCACCACCAATAGACATTTTACTATATAATTACATAAGTTATTCATAGTGGGATCACACCAACAAATACTAATACTAATAGATTATAAATAACAAAAAAACCTTTCACAATAAAATACACATACCAGAAAATAAAATTCATAATAATATGTATTATAAAAAGAGCAATGTATACTGAACCAATACCTATATAATTTATTTCCCAAATTTTAAAGTTCTGCA
>JAYRBW010054268.1:0-11040 GCA_036023295.1 Invenusta paracnida
TTTCATTTTATCTGTGTTAACTCTAATAAATATATTGGTTTCTTGAAGTGTAACCTTACTTATGGCCCACCCTGTATTTATACTGTATAATTAATTTTAATATAAAGTATTTTTTATTGTATATCATAGAATTAGAATAAAGATAAATATTTATATTTAGTGAAGTTCAAATACACAAAAATACTAGTTTTGAAATTTACAAAATATATTAATATGTATAATACAGCTAGGTGGCTCAAGGACGATAATATTTTTATATGTTTCTTCTATATAAGTATAATGCATACCTCAACAAACAGATACTCATACATTTTATAATATGTTTTAAGTGGAGTAAAAAGAATTATAAGCAAATATAATTATTCACATAATCAATTGAGGTCTTCTTTAACAACCTATTATATGCCTAACTATATTTAAATATTAAAATGATTACATAAAACGAATTATAGTTTATAATAACGATGCATCTGGAAATACACAAAGAAAAGTTGTGTTGCACCTTATATTATTTAATTCTGACTTTGTTTATTATTATAAAAAGCATTCCTTCAGTGTAGAAGTTTAGGACAGGACATAGCGATCCCTGCTGTTAACTTCGAAGGACAAATTTATAAATATTAATTTATACGTATATCATCAATAGAGCATTTAATTGAAAAATAGATTCAAAATCAAATATGACACCTTTTGCTGGAAAAAATTTATAAAGAAATGCACCTAAAATGGGACAGAGAAAAAGTCGATTAAAAAGTGGCACCAACGGCACCACATCGCAATATGGTGGGTCTCAAGAAGAGTGTCTCATTTAGTGAAAATTGACACATCGTACTTCAACGATATTAGGTAGGTGGGTATGAGAGTAAATAAATAGTGGCGATAAATATACCAGAAAAATGTACAGATCGCCTACAGAGTACCAGTACTAAAAGTTTGCCCACCCGGTTATAAGATGCATAGGCGTATTGGACGTAATTTTTTTGAACGAATTATATAGTATATACTACAGCTACATAATATTACAAAATAAAATTCATATATGCACCTGTAAGTATATAGAAGAGGAGAGACCAACATAATATGCGATGTGTGGAGTGTCTACATGGCGTTGGATATGACATATTATAGTTACACAATTGACCACGCGTGCCGAGGCTGAAATCAAACGTCAGAAATGAGCTGGCCAGGACAGCGAGTGAAGAAATGGACAGATACACAGGAGTATGCGATGGTGGTACCCCCCCCCCTCTGTGAGGTTTGTTTGCAGTCAAATCTCCGGGATTAATTGACTCACAGCAGGATGGAATCGTCAGACCTAGCTTTTCAGGGCCGCTCTTTACTAACCAACGGAGTGTTCGCAATCAGTGTACACTTTAAAGAAGACAAAATTGAGTGGTCAGATAGTTTGAGGATACCCCAAGCTGATTCAGTCACGATGACATATTCAATGAGACAGCTGAACCTGCCTCGAATGTACATATTTCTTTCTATAAAGATTGTTTAAGGAGATTATCAGTCTACAAATTATTGTAGTATATTATAATAACCATTTCTTACTTACCTGATGGCTATTAATGATGCACACGTCACATTTTCCTTTCAATGTATTAAATAAAATTATATCTCTATCTCTATAGTATAAGGTCAATATTATAAATATGTTTTGTCAGCAGCTTGATGTTTAAAGGGATATTTTAAGTGAGTATAAAATAGTTACGATCATATATCTGATGGATATCAGTGTAATTTATATAATTATAGCACCAGTGTGACCATATGATTTATTTTAAAAAATCCTGTATTTTTCCCGTATATCTTTAAAAAATTAAAAGGTAACCATTTTGGAAGTAAAACAAAACTGAAGAAAAAAGATAAATTTGTGAACAAAATAAATTATGCACATAAACGTAGCGCGAAACATTTTTCAAACAAAATCATGAAATTTTAGTTTAAAAAAAATTCCCCTGTATGTTAATCAAAATTTAAGCATAATTTAAGCATATTTTTTAAATATACAATATTTAAATATATTTCTCGTATATAAAGGAAATTCCCGTACACGACCACCCTGTAACATGCAATATCCAGGTGCACTTTACATTCTAAACAGGTCGGTACCTATACGTATAGGTTGATTAACGTTGAACGAATCAATTACACAATACGTCATTAATAAAATATGGAAATTAAACGAACATGTCATATAACAAATCAACTAAAGGGTGTATAATATACAAACTAAAACATACACTTACTCTACAACGAATCAGAACCTGTAATATATAGCGAAAGAGGATCCAAATACTAGTATACCAAATGCCTAACATGTTCATAGATATTGAACAATATAATCAACTACATATTGATGTACAAGCTAAGGAAAGTCAATAGCAAAATAAACCGCCGCCATTTTATAAGAGATTTCCTATGAATTTATTTTATAGTCTTTTGAAGCATTTAAATATTGATTGCTTCGCAAGACTAAAGTAAAGCATAGGCTATAAAGGAATAAAACGATAAAATGACGGTGATAGAAAACCAAACATTTCTGTATATCTGCAGTGAAAAATATTATATTCTGTCATATTAATTTTAAAATGAATTATTCAAACTGTTTCGATTTAAAAGCGTATCATAACTCTATACATTTTGTTCCTTGTAATATGATTGCATGCTATTTTCTAACAGTAGTTTTATATAATACCAAAGATAATATCAGATAATAAAAAATAGCAGGTTTTTTTTAATATGTTATTTCTATCTTATATAAAATTCTTTTGAATTCTAAAAATGGAATATTTTTAGAAGAAGTAATTTGTGTTCTTAACTCGTTTATGAATATTATTTTTTAAATTAATAAAATTAAGATCGTTTGAATTATACACTATGAAATAATTTAAGAGCATTTTATAATATATGTATATATTTAAGGAACAAAATGTATAGAGTTATGATACGCTTTTAAATCATCATAGATCATAGTAATTTGTATATAGTCTATTAATGCAAATGATCATTTTGAAATTTAATTTAAAAAAAAATAAGAAGTTTTTAAGAGATAGCTAAGAGCTCAAATATTATATAACTAATAAAAAAATATTTATTTATAAAAATAAATTAATTAATACAAAATAAAAAAAATAATATTTAAAATAGATAAATATTAATAAGTAATAAAAAATATAATTAATTATTCCACTATTTTTATTATCTATATTATTTTTTAATAAATATATTAGTTTTGTAATTTATAGGAAGTTTAGTGTATTTTGCAAAATATAGATAAATAATTTAGATATAACGATGTCTAACCAGATATATTAGCGAACTTATTCTCCTCAGCAATAATGATTAAAAGTATCGGTTGTATCTCTGAAACCTATAACATTGTCAACCATCTTGATTTTGGCTTAAAAACAAATATTGCGATTAAAACCATAATTATGTAAATCATTTATATATATATATAAATGATCAGAAACAAATTATCCCTCATATACAACAAATTTTACCATAGTTACTTTTTAAAGTATTAATTTACAAAAATCTATAGACAAGAGAATGATAAATATATATTATATAGTAAGAGTCTAAACTCTAGTATTTATGTTTTTAAATATTGCAGTATAAATATATGATTGCCAATATACACCTAAGCAGATAGTAACATATTCAATGATTACCATTTTACTTACAATTAAAAATCTTAGGCAGATACTTTATTAAAACCATGCTCGTTCCATTTCGAATACTACATAAAATACAGGGCTTTTACACGCGACAACGTATTCTATATTTGTTTATAAGTAACGTAACATAGAATTCAGTGAGATGTCAACAGGATTGTGTGCGGACATATGTGCAACAGAGCCCACCATACCCTGTAATGTACAGAGTAAGTACTGACAGCAGAAATTGATACTCTCAAACATGGCTAATAGCTTTGAATCCGTGATGTTTAGGGCCTTTTTGATTGTTTGTTGTCCTTCTGATCGAATACCTAAACATATTCTCTCCCGACACCTCCTTTCTATCATGCATCTCTACATGTCTCATATCATATAAATAATAGTAAGTAAGCCGTTGAAACGGCACCTCTCGTTATGTTTTCTTCACACGCCTTTTCCCCCTTGATAATAAACACAAGAACCCCCGTGACTATAATAAATATAAGCCGAGATCCGTCCGTATATAACTAATGGAATATATTATATATAGCAGAAGTAAGGATGAAACCATGATGAGGAAAGTTAGTGATGATATATGCTATAAGGACTGTTTACATAACGTAATATTTATAAGGTCATAACTGCACGCATAATATATAGACAATGTTTGCAGAATTCAATATAGAACACACACCTATAATATGTACTGTAGTTCGAGTAAAATATTAGTTTTTACATTATAATATGTCTAGCGTAATAAATTGAAAAATTTATTTAAAACCATGATGCATCAAGCGGTATATCCTCACCAGACAAAAGTAAAAGAATAAAACAAAGTGAAAATAAAAATAAAGGGTAACTATACAGTGCGTCTACGAAAGGGAGTGTAAACCAAAATTAATGTGTATATATATATATACAGCCTTGAGGCCAAAAGAAACGCCCTACCAAGAATTTTTAACTAAAATGACAATTTGCATTAATTAAAGCAACTATTTATTAATAAAATGTTAATAAAAACTGATATCAATGGAATATAAAGCATTGTATTTGTATATATATAGTACTAATGAATAATATATAATTATGCACTATTGAAATAAATAAAAGAAGTATAAAAAGCAATTTTACCGCCTTAGTAATTTTTATATTTTTTAAAGAATAATATGTCAACATATTATGCTGTTCTTTGTATATATATTTCACATTTTATTTTATGTCTGAGATAAGTTACTTGTAAATTCAATATTTATGTACCACGTACATTATATATAAAAGCTAAAATCCAAGTAAGCACCTGAGTTGAGTTTTAAAAGATAACAGTGCAATATTTTAATGTCGCGCTTAGTGAATTCTTTTATAGAAATGATGTTTCAAAATAACTCAATTTTTAAATAAACCAAAAATAAGTTGAATGTTCATTTGTATTATTTCTTGTACTCAAATACTAGGAAAACTATACGTTAAATATTAATATAACATCAATATTCATTAAACTTAACTCTTCAAAATTAAGGATTTTTACATATTTTTAAACTCGTGGACCAAGCGCCCTCCTTCTAAATTAGTAAATTTACTGCACAGAATATAATATATTATATATATATACATATTATGATAAAATTATTATAGGATTTTCTCTAAACTATTTTAAACACCTCTATTATATACATATTCAGTCAACTGTTTAAACAGATAAATTTTATTAAAAAGGAGGACCAAAGGGCGAATTCTGAAGAAAGTGAATTTCTGCCGTACCTGCACAATAAAAGAATATTTAAAATGTTGAGTTTAAAACCAACATTAAGATATCATATAATATATTTGTCGTTTACAAACACTTTGGCAATATTCCATGTTCAAAGTACCATATTTGACATTTTCATAGTTTAAAACTCTAACATTAAAACAAGACACACAATATATACGCTTTTACAAACACTTTGTTGTTTGTATAAGTACGTTAAAATAATAATGAACCTAAATTGATATTGAAATAGATGATGTAATACACGTATAGGTACATTGAAAAAAACTGACGCAACCCACAGGTGGATAAGTCAGGGGTAGAAGGGGAGCAGCAGCTCCTCCACAATTTCGAACAAGTGGGCCGGAGTATCATTCAGCCCCCCCCCCTCCCTCAAAATTGACTGTCCGACAAATTTACGCCCTCAGGATATGCGCAGAAGTGTCGATATATATCTATAAGCTTTTGGTGTCAAACAGAATTAAAGTATAATTTCCTAAAATGAAAAATACTCACTCATCGTGTAAAAATGTACGCCTATATTGTACGTTGATGATATTAAGATATCCACTAAATCATACAGTAATTATACAGTTTCGACTCTTTTGATTCTGTAAGCAGTTTTATACTACTATTCGTCTACCCAAAAGCTTTTGTATAAAAATGTTTATAAAATTCATAGCAATTAAACCGTATATGCAGTAAAAGTTTTAGATACACAGGCAATGAATTATATATTACAGACAACTTACGTACATATGTTAAATAATAAGAATATTTGCTCTTAAAATGGATTTAATAAAAATATTTTACACTACTTCTAGTCTACCTTTTTACATCAAATTCAATAAAATAAAACGATTTTATATTTACAAAACTGTACAACGCGATGCATATGAAGTCAATAAGAGTCAAAACTCTATGTGTAATTACTCTATGTGAAATGCCCTAAATATCCAGCCTTACATTTAATGAAACCTAATAGCTGAGCGTTTGAAGTCATAATTAGTCTCTAAAATCGGATAATCTGGAAAGCATTTAACAAATTAATCTGCCTGTTTACCATCTTGGCTCCGGTAGCGGCCAATGCTCCATCTCCACCACTTCCTATCGTCCCATTGGTTCCCCCTCGGAGGATCACGGGATTGGAGGCCTCGCGTGAGTAGCTTGACATTGGAGCAGTACTTCGATAGGGCTTGTGGGGGGGTCTTCGACTGGCTCCATCACGTTCCTAGAAAAGGGGGGAGGGGTAAAAATACCAACAGTCGTCTACAAAAAGATTAAAGGCAAAATATGTCTACGATTAATTGTCGAAAACGAATAGGTATACCTATATGTATAGTAGAAAATACATACTTTAACTTTTTGTGGTAAAGCCACGCAGTTTTACGTTAAAGTTAGGTATTACTACTTCTTTGCCAAATTTTCATAGTTCACATAATGAGGCAATCAAAATAGATTATTTTTTTATATATCGCATGTGGTATAGGGTACTTTCCTATTAAGCTAAATGATTAACTTGTGGTTTCTAAATTATGCCATATTAATCAAATAATAATTAGCTTCTAATAAACGTTATATTAATGATTTGATATATCAGTAAATATATACACCCCCACAAACTACATCAATACAATACATGGAACTTATCAATTCATCCTATATAGTATATTGACAGCAAAGAAACTAAATAAAATAACATTAATATACGCGGCCACTATTAATAGATAATCAGTTTGAATGTGTAACGTATAATGTGTGTGGGTTTGATATGATGTAACATAATATGTTAACAGCTACAACTGTTTTTATATATCATTTTAATTTTAATTAGTTATATATATATATAGAATATGTTATACACGAAGAATATGTTAGTGCCAAAAAGTACAAATCATCAAAATATAGATTGAGAGAATGTGTACGACGACGACGATATACACCCTGGCACAATAGAATGTATGTCAAATCACGTATTGCAATCATAAAAAACGAAGTGGCGCTAAAAATACAGTATAATGATATTTTGACAATTACGAACATTAAGACAAGAAAGCTCGTGCAGGTTTAGAAATTTTTTACCGTAACTATATAAATATTACTTATACTTCTCCAAACCCTAACGTATACTATAATCTCCCTTTCAAGAACTTTATACATATTTCTACTTCCCCAAACCCTTTGGCGCGACCCCGACATATTCCAGTCGGAGCGAATTTATTCTGACAAAAAGGCGAGTACCTATCCAACCCAAACCTCATTTCCTTTTCGATTGGGAAATGAAATTGTCTGGGTGAAAGTCTGGCTCAGGTGTAATACTTCCCTTTTTGCAGGGATAGTTCAGCGGTTTAAAATTCGCCTTGACGAAGAGAGTAAAGCCAACTTTAAGAGCATTTTTGATGGAACACAAGGCCATATTCAGGCACCTGGCGAGCATTATATTGTTTTTGAACCTCGCTCGTACTAAAGGAATTAAAACAAAACACTATTGAGAAATGGTTTCCAAATACATAATGATCATTCGTATTATTTTATAATTGAAATATCCTATTGAAATTCGTAACATATATAAGTGTAAAAGACGTTCGTAAGAAAAGGCAAAAGTTTAGAGTATAATTATTTTATACCACACTTCTATATACACATCTTATTAGCCTATTTCGAAAATCTAAACACATTTATAATATGATTTCAAAATAAATAAGTACTATAATATAGGTGAGCGTACATATAATAAATTATAGTTTGTAATAATATTATCAAAGGTGGTTTTCATTCTTAGAAAATCTTTACAGACATCTATAATTTAGTTAATTAGATAAATTATATTTTTGTAGTTATATATTATATTTATACCAATTTTAATTTTGTTTATATAGCGCCCCAGATTGAAACAATGTCAGCAGCACATTACATTGACAAACCAAACGAACCCTTTCAGGTCGCTAATTAAACGACTGGCACAGCTGCCAGCCGGGGTCGGGGGACTGCCACACACTGCCTCACATCTGATCGCCAGTCTAAGACTCTACCACTGTGCTACCCCGTCCCCTAACAACTTTATATCATTATTAAGTAATAAATATTTGCTTAATGTATAAATATACGTATATATAAATAATAATGATAATTTAGTAGGAAGAATGTATTTTTAAATATTTATTGAAAAATATTTTCATTCAAACTAACTGAAACAAGCTGTTTTTCAAAACATTCTAACATTTTACCAATCCGAAATACTTAAAATTCCATTCCAAAATTTTCTTTCCGTTATATTATTGTAATACGTCCAATACATGTACTTAAAATATCTACTGACTATAATATGATATACTGTTTAACTACTTCGGGTTAAAACATCAATTCCACAAGACGAACTTATTTACGATCAGGAAATTTGATATGGTGAAATTTTAGACTAGTAGAACTCATTTATATACCAAATATCAGTCTTGGATATTAACAAGGATGCCATCAAATTTTTAAAATACCCCTCTCACTAAAGTATACCCGCGTGTTAACGACCAATTATACTGTTAATATAGTAGAAAGAATTAAGAATAGCTAAAAGTGACGCCAAAGGAGAACAAAGGAAACAATTCAAATGACGAGTGAACATAAGTGAAGACTCAAATTTTACTTATAAATGTGAATTAAAACTTGCCTGTCACAGTGGGTATTTAATTACACTAATCATTGGTGACCTGGTTATTGGTCGAATATTATATACGTGAATTACGATACAGCAACATGAAAAACGCATTATAACTGGGCTAATAGTTGAAACAGAAACGAATATCATTATTATATAACATACGTTGGCTGTATAATACAAGTAATTGTAATACAGTAAATATGTCCCAAAAGTATCATAATATGGACTTAGGGATAACAATTTGTTATTTTAAATTCTACTATATTAAATATTATTAATATATTAACAGAAAGTTTGCTTCCTATTCTTATACTTCCTAAAGTCAGACTTCAATTATTTTAGTTATCCGAATAGCTCATGTACCAGTTACACTTAAATCGATTAATTAGATAATAACAGTGCCCTCAATTGTAATATTAAATGTTGATGAAATAATAAATATCACATAAAAGTATATTTAAAAGTGCATATTATTGAAAGCTGTATAAAGCACACTGACATTTTAAAACTAAGTTGACTAATTCTAGTGATATGTATCAATTTTTATATAACAAAAATGTTGTACATTATGCATACATAATATTATTTGTATATTTTATCTGAACTTAAATAAAATACTAATATTTATTAAACAAACACACACAAAAAAGTGTAACCTTTAAATATATCAAAAACAATCTTTCCATTTTTTCACATTTAACGTATGACAGCTATGATATGTGACAGCTTTAAAAAGTATGTGTCAATTTAACTGTATAATAAAGTCTTATTCGTTAGCACAGCGAATATTAAACTAATAAAGAATGTAAACGCTTTCAAAACACAAGTTCTATTGAATAATATTGATTTCAGGCGTATCCCACACATGATTGCGTGATTTGTGAAAAATATAAAATAGTGTGAATATTTTCTTCTTTTTTGTGGTCATTAAATAAATAATTTGATCATACTTACAATATAGAGTCTATTGTGGAAAGTCTTCTAAGAATTTAAATAAAACTAATTAACTAATTAGTATAGAAATATTAAATATGTTATATATCTATATCAAATAATTATATTAATTATAGAAAGCTATTAAAATATATATTTACAGATATTTAATTTAAATTCCGCTACCAAAAAATAAAGTAATGATAAATCAGATAAGTTAAATAAGATAAACTTAGTTATGGTTACACAAAACTAGTACATGCATTAACATTCCACATGTTTCAATTATCTCCTAAAAATATTTTATGAAATTTCATATAGGTAAGTATTTTTTTGAAAATTCGAGGTAAAACGTGAAAAATAGATTTCTATTTTATTAGAAAATAGCCCTTATAAAAAATAGTTAATAAACATAGTGTTTTACTATAAATAAGCATTCCGAGCATTTTATAAATAAATTAAAATATTTTATGAATCTTTATATTATTGACAATTAATAGTTTCATTAAAAAAAAATTAACGTCTTTATATAATATTATAAAATATGTAAATAAAAACGCAACATATTTTGTTAATATCCAAATGCATAGTTCAAAAAGATAAAATTAAATCGCGAAGTAAAAGTAATTAAAAACACCGGTAAACTAAAATTTCATAACTGTTAACTTAAACAATCAACTTAAAAATAACAAGATTATAAAACTTTATGTAAATACATGCTTATATACAAGATTTGTTTTATGCATGGATTATGACTAACAAAAGATTATTATTAAATATAATAGGTGGTTTCATTTTTTAAGTTAAGTCACCAAACCAGTTTAGCTAACCATTTTGGTAACTAAACTCTTGACTAAACTTTAAAAATGAAAACTAAAAAAAAAGTTTAGTTGCCAAACCGGTTAACTGGTTTGGTAACTTGAAAGTTAACTTCGAGGTTACAAACTCAGTAAACTTGATAAATTCAAATCATGTCCTATCTAATCCATATTAAATTCCTTTACTAGCAGCAAGTTAACTGAAAGTAGGTTTCATTT
>JAYRBW010054279.1:0-11039 GCA_036023295.1 Invenusta paracnida
GGAAAATCAGGAAAGGTCAGGGAAAAGTCAGGGAAAGGTCAGGGAAAAAAATTCTTGAAAAAGCGTACGGACCATGAATATAAAACCGGTAATTTAGTTCCGCTATACAATTTATTGCCTGGTATCGTATATATATGTTCGTCGGAGGCTAATAACAAAGTGAAAACGCACAGTAACTAGAATGAAGAATACAAGCCAATAAAAAGACTACACAATACAACATGATAATATAATACTAGAGAATAAATGCAGTAACTATCGATAGACAAACAGCGAAATACGAGGATAATTACGCGATTATTATAAGAGTACAAATCCGTATCTAGATGGATGGTATGTAAGAATCACTGTTTATTTATGCTGTGAGAATCTGCAGTAATGTAATATGATTCTAAAATTAGTGGAAAAGACTTCTATTTAGGATAATATTACATTTAAACATACAGATTCTCCGTGTTTCATTTACTAAAAAGTCATTTTTAACTAAAGCACGTTCTAATAAACTTCTGTGTATAACAAAATGTTCATTTTGTATAAAAAACGTCCCATTTATCACAGTAAATATTCGTGTAATGGTGTATAACATGCATTGCTTACAAAACAAGTGTCTTTTCATACTGATAAAAATATTATTTGTGTAAAATAAAATATTACAAGAATCGTAAAGCGAATTTTAATGCCTCCATGGCATAAGATTGATTATTTATTGATTGTTTATCCCTTGTACGTAATTTTACTCGCTGGAATATGTGTTGAACATAAATTGAGCTACATTAAAAATATGTAAAACCGCTTATTTATGATGATTGGTCAAATCTTTGTCTATAACTACCGCATTTAATGTGAAATAGGTTCATTATTGGTACACACTGGTACCTATATACGTTGCATTTTTTATATTTCAGCACGAAAATGTTGTTACGTAATGCTGGTAGAAGTCGATGAAAATTATACAGGTCCTACAGGTTTTAGATACGAACTATTTGTCTTGAAGAATTATAGTTTGAATCCAATTTAAGAATTTAGATTTCAACATGCCTGATCGTCATTCTCATAATATGCATTAATTTTAAGTTTAATTCAAGGAAAATTAATTGGGTCGTAGCTGTATAAACACAACTGAAGTTAAATATACTCAAAAATAAATACATTGCCTTTTTCAATCTGTTTACTTAAGTCTTTATTTTAATCAAATTAAACTGCAGTTATCTAATTAAGTACCTCGAACTACATATAAGCAGCAAGTAAAGTCAACCCAATTATAATGTATATTTATTTATTATTTTGCAAAACCAAACGCTATACAGTTCCAACAAATGGGATGTTCTAATTTTGATATCCTTGTAGAGTATAAAATGTACCACTAACATTTCTAAAATATTGCCCTTTTGACATTTTGAGCACGGCTACTGAAATCCTTGATCCGCGCCTGCTGCTACCTCATCAACCATAACACTCATACATTTTACAACTACTTAATGTTTCAATTCATTGACAATTTTGTTACTTTCTACTTCTGAAATAGCATTGATGAAGACTGATGCAGATTTGTTGTTATTGATTTCATATGCCTGATCGCGCTGTACAGTTTTGTAAATATAAAATCTTTTTATTTTAATAAATTTGATGTCAATGGGTAGACTAAAAGTATTTTTAAGCATTTGTATTAAATTAATTTTAAGAGCAAATATATATATTCATGCAATCTTACTATATACGAAAGTTGTCTGTAAAATATGTAATAATTACTCCATGCATAAGCATGTTTATTTATTCGTTAAAACGTACGTAAGGAGTTGCCCAATAAAATATCGACCGATAACTAAGCATTTTTGATCCTAATTTTGGAGTCGCTCGTTTTAGATAAAAATAGCAATTATAAATATAATATATAAATGAACAAACAATAAGATCTTGTCAACAAATAGAATTTATTAAGATTGTATACGTATATAAATTGCAATTGCATGTATAATTTGAATACATTAAAAAAATAAGAGTGTACATGATGTAATAAATAATATTATGATTGCTCTATTAGATCACAGATGAAAACTATTGAAACGTTAATTGGTTTAAAGTCGATTAATAATAAAATATATAAAAGGCCAAATTCTTAATTTAAACGATGAAGATAGTTATATTGTTTCCACATAGTATTTATTATAGTTGAGTGGCGCAATATTCTGATACCGCTTAAGCGACATCAGTAAATTTATTCTGACAATTGTAATTGGCAGAAATAACAGTTCAATGTAAACATGTGCCAAACATGCACTAACAATGAAATATATAGTACTTCTGCGGACTGCTAGCTGTGTTCTACATAAGCAGTGATCCTCCCGACTGTTCAACGTAATCCATGTCTCTTTTGATTTGGCAGATTGAGCACATACCACAGTAGGTTGACATCAGACAGTCACCCATTACGTTGCCCTGGAGAGAAAAATAGAAAAATATTAAAATTATTATGTTAAACTATTTGTTTACTACTCCTCTAAAATATCAGTAATATCTGTTATAAAAACTAATTTTTGTGGTATTAAAATATTTTTTCCGAAAAAATTAATTTAGTAATTTGGAGTGCAGTAATATAAAAAAATGAATGAATTTATATATTAACAAATTATTTTAAATTTAGAAATATTTATATTAATAAATACAAAATGAAAATCAATGTCAGTTTCGCGCTTATAATATATATCAAAATTACACATTTGAAGTTGAAATATTTCCAGTGTGTATATTTGCACACAAACATATCGACTGTTATAAATTAATAAACTTTCTAATTTTTTAAATATAATTCTATATTTTAATATATTTTTTTGTTTAAATAATCATTTAACTGTGCATGTTTTTTGTTAAATATTTTTATAGTTGATTTGAATTATATTTCGTATTCTTGAATTGAGGTAACAGATAATATATAGTTAAGATATATAGATACAGGCAATAGTGAACTTTGTTTTTTAATTTTCTTGATATTTTGTTCTGTTTTTTGGAAAATAGACTCTTTCTTTCGATATTATTTTGAGAATAATGAAAGACAAACATTTTGGTTCAAATTTATTTCGCAAATATTCAGCTTTTATAAAAAACATAAAAAAAACAAAATTAAAATTATTATTATTAATGCACAATTAGGGAAACAATATTATCCAAATACAACTTCGACACAAGAGCAATCTGCATCACAATAAACGCGTCTATATACATCACACATCTTTTAGTTTTCTTACATAACTTACAATTACACGATGTTTGCGTAACAACTGTATGCGTAATGTTTCTTTGTTTAAATATTACAATGTCGCAGCATAATTTTTAGACCGAGCGTGGGAGCGGTATCTATTCGCGGAGGCGTAGATGACGTGTAGAAAGGGACAATATGAGAAGGAACAATTGTTGAGAACAATGACACTAGCAAGTATATTTTTACCGGAGGCAAGATAGCCTCTTTTGACATTTAGGAAAGGTAACCTAAAATTAGCGATATTTCGGTAGCTAAATATGGATGAAAGATTTTCTCCGTTGGAATGCTGTACAATTATTATAAGAGCAAATTTTAAACTGAGCAAAAATTGTTTGGCGACATTTCATAAAATAATTTCTAATAATAATGACCGGTCATATGAATCATTCAATTTAATATTCGCTCAATCTATAAACTTCACTCAGTTCAAAGTTCGATCAGTTTAAATATTTATATATCAATTCGCTCAATTTATATTTTTAAATATAAAACAAAAATTTTCCCTTCATTTAAATTTCGCTCAGTTTAAAGATTGCTCAATTTAAATATTGACCAAATTTTAATGTTCCTTTGTTCTTTTCCACAATTTAATCTTCGTTCAATTTAAAATTCGCTCTTATTGAAATGCCACGGCTACAACGATCATGTTGTATTTTATTATTGAAAATTATCAATGAATCCCACGCTACGCACCAAGTTATAAAAGTTCCAAATAATATTACATTAATATTAAAATGTCATCTTAAATATTCGACAAAAGTCTGCGAATAATTTATTGAATTAGAGCATTTTAAAATTAGATAATTTTCGAGAATGTCGAGAAGCTGTGGCAATTGAAGGCCATTCCTATTGACCAATGAGCAAGTTGCTTTCTACAGGGAATCAAACGTAAATTGTTTGTTTCGTTTTTTAATACAATTTTATTGATAACATGTTTTAACACATCAGTCAACTATTTATTTCCGATTTCCGATTTCAAAAGTTCCGTGCTCCTTTATCATCCGATGATTTTTGATCAATAAAAATGTAAAGCTTAATTACTACTTTTTATTTTTGATACTACATATCTAGGGAGTGCCTATTTCACTATTTTTTAAGTTCTCCAATGCAATCTAGGCCACTAATTCTTTTGTTAATAATTTAGATAGCATCGTACTTTATACAAAAGAAATATAGATTAATGGCTCCTTCGGTTTCCCACAAAGATATTGGCTCCCCATATTGCAAATGATCAATTGCATATTTTATGAAGTCAATAAGTTCTCAGAATCCTTATAAAACTTAAAACCCTACTCAAATAATCTGTACATTTATATGAGCAATACAAACATAGAAGATAATCGTAAAACATATAACATTAAGTATTACAACAAAATTACAAAAAATTGCAATTATTATCCAAAATGTGGTTTTATCGGATGGAAAAAATGGCGTTAAACTTAATTGATACTTTGAGAATTTACAAAGATTATAATTAAAATGTCACTTTTCATAATTTTGGAGTACAATTTACTCTATAGCTATGCGCAACGTTAAATTTATAGTTCTAACGTCTTTGGTCGCAGTTGAGTCAAAACTTGTTCCGATTTACTAGCTGATTGAGTTCGTGAATTTATTGAAGCCGCCCCCCCCTCTCTGGTACTACTCAAAATATTCGTTGCTTCTTCAACATGATTAATTGTTGATATAAGCTCCATGGAATAACGAATATTGAAATACTATAACTTTCTAAAAATACAGATAAGAATTAGGACGCTAATTCAAAGTATAGTAGGTATAGGTATTGGACGTTGTGCTCTAAGCCTGACCTTTAGTCCTATCGGGCTAAATTAGATATTGCCATATACCCACTATGCAAAGTATAATCAGCAGAATATATAGTATCTTTGGAATGCCAATTAGTTGGTAGCTTTTGAGCAGATATATAGGTATTTGAAGTGCGTCTGTACCATGAACTTCTGTCAAACGTGGCTGCATGGTTATGTCAGTATTAATTATAATAAGGCAGTAATAAGTTTTATCGAGTTAGTTTTATGCAGAAACTAGTGAGCTAATTGAAAGTATTCATAGATATGGGGTATATTTTACAAAGTACGTTTAGGTGGAATCCAGAACATGTAATCAGTTTTAATTTATACGTTTATTATTAATTGATTGTTTCAATTAACAGAAACCACGTATTAACTAAACGTGTTTAAAAGGATTGCATCATTTTAAATGATTGGTTTTCAAAAGGGAACACGAACGTTGCATTTGATCACTATTCGAAATTTTAGACATTCAAAGAATTCGAATTTCAAATATATACATATATGTACAAATATTATATCAATAACCAAAAGAAGGTAAATTTGTTTAAATCGATGTCAACCGGAGGACTGGAATTTCTACCGGGATAAAAAAACACAATAATATTCAATAGATCTGAAGGTACGACGTACAAATGGCGATGTCTCGATTATTCGGTCAGTTGGTCAGCCGTCGTAAAAAAGGTTTTATTGCGTCAAAATCTACAGAAAATTATATGATTGAACTTGAAGTCTCAATAATGTTTCTATAACATGTGCTTGAATCAAGGAATACTATTTTGGTTTTATATTACCTTGTACGACAACTATATACCGTGTTAGAAAACACTTCTGCATTGAGTTTCCTTAAATAAGAATGTTATACTGCCCTACATAATATATAATACTTTAATAATTTAAATCGTTTGGGGCCCTGCGTAAGCTGGTAGATCATACTTTACGATATTATTTCCATTCCAAAACATAACTGCTAATCCAGTTCTATTAGTGCAAGAAAGTTACTAACTAATGCGTGGTCATACTTATTGACAGTAAATCCGTAGACATACAGACTATATGAAGTTGTGTTTGGGAGACATTTGAAATTATATATACAGGGATTTTTTTGCTTTTGCTTTGTTTTATCGGCCGGCTTACTATATACCGATAATGTTTAAAACTTCCTAATAAAGTTCAGAAACTTTGCATTTAGTTAAAAATAATAGGTTTTCAAACATATTAAAAAAAAATTATAAAAATTTGAAGTTTAAAAAAGTTTAGTTTTCGATTAAATATCGATTGAATTTTGAAGAAAGAATTTTTTTTCATATTTATCAGAATTTCGTCAATATGGAACAATAGTGAATGCAGTTCTAAAATGTGTATTTTTCTCCATTTTGGAAAAGTTCAGCGAATACCACCTTGATCCATTTAAAAGTCTCAGCAAAAAATGGGTAATGGGGGGGGGGAGGGTGCCTAAACTCCCCCTCCCCATATAGGTGCGGCTAAGGATAGATAACTTACATAGATGCGATGTCGATTCCTGTGCTGAATACGCAAGGCCATATCAGCAAGAGGAACACAGCAGGGAGTGCAGCAGCTCTCGTTGTAGCGTTGATAGAGACACATTGTGTAGCAGAGAGGGAAGAAGGACACCATGCAACCTAAGAAAAGGGGATGAACTTTGGATTGAAGAGGTAGGGACCTGTGGTGTGGTCTGGAAGGACACCATGCAGCCTATGAAAAGGGGCTGAACTCTGTATTGAAGAGGTAGGGACCTGTGGTGTGGTCTGGAAGGACACCATGCAGCCTATGAAAAGGGGATGAACTCTGGATTGAAGAGGTAGGGACCTGTGGTGTGGTCTGGAAGGACACCATGCAGACTATGAAAAGGGGATGAACTCTGTATTGAAGAGGTAGGGACCTGTGGTGTGGTCTGGAAGGACACCATGAAGCCTATGAAAAGGGGATGAACTCTGGATTGAAGAGGTAGGGACCTATGGTGTGGTCTGGAAGGACACCATGAAGCCTATGAAAAGGGGATGAACTTTGGATCGAATCTTATGAACCTTATCTATTCATATATCTAGATATGTTATGTCTTTCATGAATATTTTTTAGTTTAAAATTGAAATGAGATCTTTTAAGTTTTCCATTAGTTAATGGTCTTGTTTGCATGAAACTCACAAAATTAATAAGATACCTTTGAAACAAGTCTATAATAATGAGACATAATAGTATATAATAGTAGTAAATAATAATTGTAGGTAATATTAATAATAGTTAATTAATAAATATTAATAATAGTAGGTATATAAATGTATATAAAACGTTAAATATATTATTATACCATCAATTAATTATGTAATATATGTACAAAACTGCTGTTATTGCTTATTTAAGTATACAACCCTAACCCTAACACTTTGAATGATTAGAATTATATATAGTTAAGCAATGTTTTTTTTATGAAATAAGGAGCAAAGGTAACACTGTTGCGCTGCAGAACATTGTTTTATTATATGTATAGGAAAACTTGATTTCGAAGCATTTTAAACTAAGTAAGTGGCAACAGTTACAGTAATCAATAATGCAATCATCACTAATTTATTTTAGAGCATGTTAGGAAGAAAGCTGGCAGTATAACTGCAGCGTAAAGAAATTGGTAAAATAAATGCATCTATCAGCAGAACAAGTCACAAAATAAGAAGCCGTATTCATTTTAATAAATCATGTGTTCATACTGATTTAAGTGAGACCAGCACAACTGTATGTCATTTCAATAAGAGTGAGTAACGTTTTATTAACTATAATTAAAGTTTCTCTTTGTTTAATTACTCTAAGGCGGTTGTACAGTTCAATTTGGTTTAGTTTAGTTTAAGTTTTATAATCATACCAGTTAATTAAGAATTGCATTAGTTCAGTTACATTTTACATATCGGCGACATATAATACCAATAGATGCGACCTTGAGAATCGCTTCTTTTTAGGCAGTTCTTTGCATCACTAAAAGTAGGGCGGCGCTAAACGTATTGTGTGCTCAATCTGGATCAACATATTATTTCTATATCCAATAACTAGGTAGCTGACACCAATCAAGAACTCACAGGATTCCATGTCGTCGAAGCAGGCGCACATCCCCGAACTCCAATCGCGGGTCGTGCTGACATTTTGCGGCTGGTTGATGATCACTGTGGTTGTTGCTTGCTGTTGCGACTGAATTGAGGGTGGAAGAGGTGAACAAGTGAGATAGAGAAGAAGCTTCCGGGAATATCACAGTGGCGCTGTGATGTTTGAAAAATATTAGTTTTCATTGTAAAATTAATAAAATAACGCTTTTTTTCAAAGGCAAAGCTTCTAAATATTTAGATGGACGATACCAAATATTAAGAAAACATAACTATACAGTGCTTATTTGTCCGGCAATCGTAAAAATAGGTAAAATGTGCATTATATTAAATAGGTCAAACGTGCGTATATTAATTAGGTCAAATGGGCAAAATATATTAAATAGGTCAAACGTGCATATATTAATTAGGTCAAATGGGCAAAATAAATTAAATAGGTCAAATGTGCATATATTAATTAGGTCAGATGTGCATTAAATTAAATTTTAACCTGTATAGCTATATAGAGTTGTTCAGGTGAAAATAATAAATAAATCATATTAGGAATATTATTTAATACTCTATTCACATTTAACAAAAACAATTCGAAATATACTTTTAAAATATAAGAAAAATTCGATAATTCAAGACCTATAAAAATGTCAAAGTTATAAATAAACGATTGATTCTATTTCAATCGTAATGTTTAAAATCACTTATTTTGTGAAGAATAAAATAGTAATTATTATTCCATGGATAACATATTTATGATTTTCGTCTATATTTTCGTTAATACAGGTTCAATTAAATATATTTATATTTTATTTACTTTTATGATTGTCGGACAAATATATGCACTTCGTTAATTGCATGAACATTAGTAAATAACAAAAGACCGGAAATAATACGATCCCTTCAAATAGAAAAGTTTAAAAAGTAAGAAAATCAATTGTTTAATATATATATATGAAATGTTTAGGAGTGAGCGTTTTCTTACTGCTTCTTCCACTAGACAATTGAATAATTAGTGCAACTAATATCACGAAGGACTTTTCCATAATGTTTCAATAAAAACGGGGATAGAGATAATAACAGTAATAAATCCATACAATGGAGTTGCATCAATTGCACCTCTTGACTTGAAATGAAAACAAAATATTACCGAATCAAAATATAGAAAATGGGCGAGGGAGATGAGAGGAGAAGCTTCCGGTAGAAGTATAACTATATAGTGCGAGAAACTTACGTATCCCCCTGGCCCTGGTTGTTGGACCATTGGCCCCTGAGGTCCGGGGTATCCATAGGCTGGTGGCTGCTTGTCCATTTTAGTAATATAGATGAATAAGGCGTGAGTTACCAGTGAATCTTAAGCGACACTGCACTACGTGTGTGTTTATGAAACAGATAAATGATTCTCGCAAACTTTATAATCAAGCAGAGAGGGCGCTGTCTTCGAGTCATTTGGCTCAATTAAGGATCCTTTGGAGGTAGCGATAAGAGAGCCACGTCACACAACTGCAGGGGGGGGGGGAGGTTGGGTAACATGTACCTGTCTAGTATTGGAATGAATAAATTATTGTAACTATAAAAGGTGCGTTGAGTCAACTTGAATTTGAAATCGTCAGGTCATGTTTCATTATCTCTCTCCTATTGAAGTGGTATATTGTTAGACTTGAGACTCAGTGATCGAGCAATTATATAGTTTCCATTTATTGAATACCCTCAATATACCTAACTTTATTACTCGGTGGGTAGGTATAGGTAGTCTATAATACAAAGTTATTTAGATTAATTGATTGCATTCGGATGAACTACGCGCACAAATAGGTCGGTATGTGGTTCCAAACGACACTGCAATCATTGACTCAACGGGGTGATTAGATAAAAATGATACCTCGCTATAGTTGTAACTATAGTTTGACAACAAGATCACATTTTATTGTATTTACAGTTCTTGCAATGCCCAGTATGCACTTATTCTGTATCTTATGTGGAGCTCTATAAATGTATAACAATTTACAATATGCACTTATTCTGTATCTTATGTGGAGGTTACAATATTCTCACTCTTATGTGAAGGAAAATATTGACCTGCACACAAGAATCAAAAGAAAGACAGAGTGAAACATAGATATAGTATACTTTAAATACTTGATAGTAAATCAATATCTATGCAGTGAAATAATTTAGTCATATTTTATACTTTTATGTAGAATTCTATTTTTTATTACTCTTCTATAAATGACTTCAGATTCAAAATGCGCGCCCGAAAACTCCTAATTAAACACATGAAAAGCACATATAAATATCTTTTAATTGTGGAACAGGCAGGAATACGGTTGTTTATAAATTAACGTTGGAAAGGATATCGTAGATCGTATGTAGATATAATAATAATTATTATTATATTTTACGGCAAAAAAATTAACAAGATAAATAGTATACAAAAAAGTATAAACTACAAAATAAACAAATTACATATATGACAGACGAAGTCCTCAGGAGCGATAATGAGGCACAAAGGTGATCGGGCTATAGTTACCGGATATACATTATCTATATGCGAAACAACAGTTTGATTTTTTTTACTACGTGTGCCTATATATTCAGGCGTATATATATATTTTTATATAAATAATAGACAAACAACCTAATAATATATTTTATAATGAATGGTGAATCAATGTCACTGTTAATAATTATAAAGAATGACACATCAAATTCTAAAAACCACCTATGTAATAGTTACGAATCTTTGATACCTAGCTAGCTTCTTTCTAACAGACACAATATCTGTCTATATTAATATACAATATAATATTTATTTATGATATGTGGTAAATTGTCTATTTTCGCTAGGAGTAGATATTACAATATAGAATTATTGTT
>JAYRBW010054290.1:0-11039 GCA_036023295.1 Invenusta paracnida
CTATTTGTGAATTTGAAATCAATAAAATCTTTAGAAAATTATTCTAGCTCTCTGATTTAAATTTTCCATTAAACAATTTTAATTTTAACCAAGAAACTACTTGATAATCATATAATTTATTCTATAGTAAAAGCAATCGATAGAAGTTTTTTAAACACCTATGTAACTAATAAGCATATATCGCAATAGTGACTATAAGTTGGGTTTATGCATTCTTTCTTGAAGTATTGCGTATAATTACTTAATATATTTATGTTGTTCTTTGATTTGAACTATTTGGTACTTTTCCCTCTATATAGTTCTACTTGAAAGCCTGTATACATATCTATTTTGTTATTGCTTTATTTGCGTACTATAATTATAGCCATTTATTGTTATTTACTTCTCTTATAGGCTGTTGAACTTACTTTCGTCAATATACAGTTCTCTAAGAATGGAGTGCTCGATTTATCTAAAATAACCTGTAACTCACATAACTGAAACGTGTCAATATAGAGTATTTGTGATTTTGTTCATCCTATAGCAGCTATGTATCGCACGTTTATATGTATGTATGGTAGTTATATTTAGTATTTAAACGACTGTCACGACGACAAGCTTTAATATACATTGTCACTGTTGCAACGCAAAAATCCGGTGCGAATTCGTTCTATATATATATACGTGCTTCAGTTAGCGTATTAAAATTATACGTATTTATTCGTAAACTACCATGTTGATTGATTTATTCTTATATTGATTGACCTTTTAAAGAGAAAAATAAAATTGCATGTCTAATATAAATTTAAAAAGTAATTAATTAAAGGATGTCGTCTTTAAAAATAGACGATAATTTGATATATAAGGAAAAAATAAAAACATGAAACAATAAAACGACGATAATTATTCCTTGATTTGATCATTCCCCAATAGATTCTTGTTGTAGCTAAATATTAAAGACAAATATCAAACGATATAGTTTCTATATAATTGCAATTAATTTGCATAATTAATGTACTGTGTTTAGTGTGTTGATCTAGCAACAGCTCATAGTTTGCAAAGATATCAGTCATTCGGTCGAAAGTTTAAATAATATTATTTCTATAATCATACCTTTACTAAAATTTTCAATTATTATTATTTTGTTAACCACTGTGTATGATCTTTGAGAAAAAATGTTCGCTTTACATCGTTGTCCTATATTTTATTCTTCCATTTTCTATTTGTAAAAAGGGAAGAATATATTTTGATTAGAGACGTGTGAATATAGATATTGACATTAGTTTATCTTTACTCTTTGAAGTAAAAGTGAAGTAAAAATATATTAGCATTATTCAAGGCAATGTAAAAATAGTTTATTTTATTCTTATCCAATATATTTTTTAAACCATTCAACTATAAATATATATTAGCTATCTTATTTAGCTATATACATTTGTGTGTACATTGGTCTATATTCTGGTCGTGTTAATGGCGTGTTATATTTATTTATACAATGTAGACTATATTGTTCCAATAACTCAAATCATAAACTCCTTTTATTCTGTCCTCATTTTTGGAGCGAGGTCTCTCGTTGCTGAAGTCTGATGATCACATTTGCTACTATGTACTGTCTTTCCCTCTGTACAAGATATCGTTTACGTGTACATCTTTTCCAACGCATAATTATACTTTATTCCAATTCTTTTTATTATCATTTTATGCAGTGTGATATGTCTAACTTCACAGTGTTACAGTCAAATAAGTTTATTCTTTAATTTTCAGTTTTATATTTAGTGAGATATGTCTGCGAATGTATAGTATTTTGAGTATATAGCTAGTTTAATGTTTTCTAAACCGAATGAGTAGGTACTTATACATTTCACTTGACTCTGAATGCTATAAAGAAAATTGTAAAACATAAGATTCTCAGATTTAAAGTAAAATATATTAAGATGCACACATTTATGGTACAGAAGAAAATCGGTATTATTTCTATGTATATACGATGTATTCCAAATTATGGTTAAATCATTGTTGAATATAATAATTTTCATATACAGACACAAACTAATGTCGGATTCGACTATTTTTTACTATTGTTTTATTTTCTTAGCCAATATTTACTACTAACTATTTTTAATATTTGGTTGAATGATTATTTTCAAATTAGTGATTTTAAAAGTTTAGTAACATATCTTGTTACTTAAATAGACAGAATTAATATATATTTAGTTAATTATTTATTTTTAAAATTCATTCTTTAGAAGAATTTTTCACATCTTTGTTATCACTTTAAATAAAAAACCGAAGGAATGTGAACTTTGTGACTTTTCCTAAAATAAAGTTTTACAGTTTTTATGCCTCATTTTCAATGTTGTTTTACATGGTGGATGAGTCGCGTGACTAACTCTTAAAAATATACAGACAGAATACGTTAATTTCTTTAAATTTTTCTTTTTTACTGACTATGTTTTGGTATTATAAGTCAGTAAAATCCACTGCCCAATTATTTCTCTAAACCAGTTAGAGAATATTAAGGTTGTTATTGTCGACTATTATAAAATTCAATATTCTTATTGAAGAAATATGTTCATATTTTATCATTCTTTTGCTCAATCTATAATTTATTTTGTATTATAAAATCATTTTTTTTTAATTCTAGAACATACTTATAAGCTTAGTTTAACACGTCAATTATTTAGTCAATAACTTTGATGATAAAAGGCATTTTTGGTATTTATTAATATCTGTGTGAGGAAAACGTGAACTCGTTATGGATATAGGGTTAAGAGGCGATTTCCCTTTGTTTTACCCAAAAATACAGTTTTTATGAAGCTTTTGTAGGGGGGCTATTATTGGTTTCGAGTTCAGGTTCGACATTGTGGTTTGTCATGTAGGGGCAAGCGTTTTCTGTCACCTTTGCTCGAGTGGATTGTAAAATTAATTTAAAATCAATTGACCCTAACCCATGCTGATGCTGCCCACATAATTTGTTGAACTTGCTCGTCGTGCACTTTTTCGCTGCCAAATGTCAACAGTTGCTGTTATAGACAATTCCCGCAGTTCACATTAAACATTCCAGTTATTTTAACGTTATTTATGTACTGAAATAGTTACCTTTATATTATTATTAAATAATATACTGTGATGTACTTTGATACTCTGCTATCAACACTAACATAGACATATGTTTCAAGTACGTCACTTGTTAGTTGACGCAAAATTTGCATCAACTAGGTATATATTAGGTTGCTGATTTTTAAGAGGTTTATTTTTATTTTGCTCTTAAAGTTGCCACTGATAAGGTAGTGGAATTCATAGTTCAAATTTTACTTAAATAATATTCAATTCAAAGTTCACACATAAGAGCAGTTGATATTAATTAAAATATGTTATCCATGCCTGAAATATACCATTATGTTTTTAAAATGGTCTTGTGTTTGTTTTTGTAAGTCGTTATACTTTCTGGTTTTTTGGAATGCAGTATATTTAATAATGATAATAATAGTTTTTTTGTAAAATAAATACAAAGGGAGGTTCAGGTACTACCACTCATATTCGTTATTTTTTTAAGCATACGTAACATTTAAAGCATTGGATGAGTAGGCAATACACACATATAAATTTTGTTTTATACTTAATTTAATTATTTTACTTACATATTATAGCACATAGTGACATTTCTTGGTATCTCTTTTTTTTATATTTTTGCAGTTTATATTATAATTATTGATTGTCACACTGCACTAAAACTAGTTTAAATGTTATAGACATGTTCCCAAAAAATCTTATTTTTGAATCAATACTATTTAATGCTACACACTAATACTCTTTATAAAAAGGTGTACGTTGGTAAAAATTTTACTTTTAATTTACAGACTTTATTATTTGTTCATCGTCAACTGTGACATTTTTAAATGTGGCACCTTTCCAGAAAGCAATATTTTAAAGTTTGTTTGATATGATTTTTATTTACAACTGTTGTCTTTGTACGCATGAGGTGAAAATCCCTGTCACATGTGTGTCATTGTTTAATTTATAGAAAAAATATCAATGCACATACTTTATAAATATATATACAAACAGCGATGCTATATTATGATTCTTCGTACATTTAACATTCGGAAATGTCACTGATATTCCACTATGAAATACGACTGTCGTACGAAAATGTTTTGTCTGAGAGTCACCTATTTTTAAAGTGGAACTTATAACCCCACCCTTACACGTCTTACAATGTCTTGCTAATTACAAATGTCAACTTCTTATTTCTACATTTTGCCAGATATTCTTAAACAAAACATGTATTTCGCAATTTGGTTCCAAGTATCCATTAGAATTAAGTGTTTACATATCTATAGTTTGCGTAGTCAAATGCGTCTTTTGGGGTGACTCTACTTTTGTTTTTTCTTCATTTTAGGTCTCAACTACTGAAACTAGACGATCAATTCGCCAAAATCTTCAGTTCGGAAAGAGACGGGAATCGCTCAAGCGAGGTGAGCTTGACATTTAAAAATATTAGGCTTTTAGCAATAAAATTTAATTTATTTTCAAAAATCAATTTTATATTTATAAAAAAACCACCATTGACATTTATATATATTATTTAAAATTATTCTGAATAATGGAATATTTTTCTATCTTCACACGACTATGCACATCTGTGGGAAATTAGCCGGATTATATGCTGGAAATTAACCGGAAGTTATTAAGATATAATAATATATTGGGGCAGAGGGAGATTGTGTTGTGTCGTCAAACTTTTTATTTTGACTGAGTTCCAGGGTTTATAACACAATTTCGTACTCATATAAGATACGCATCTACTACAGAGCTTGTTATATACCTTCAAAGTATAACGTATTAAAATCTGTATACGAGTGTATAAGTAATTTTTTCCAGACATATTAAATTGTTTGCTTCTGTATCGTATATATATAATAGACTAAGAAGAATTATTTAAGTAGTTTGCAGTAATATTTAGTTAACACTCCCACTCACATACATAAATATCGAAATACGTGCCTCTAAATAAAATTTCCAAAACTTGCACTACATTGTATTTGTTCCATTTTTGTTGTTTTATTTTTTGAATAATTTTATACTGCTGAATGAGACTGGAATGTATTCATTATACTAAATTATAATATTAACATTATATATTTTATTATAAACTAAATTAATTGTACTTATAAGTAGTTTAGGTCATTGTTTGTAGTGTTTTAAGATAATACACTTTTTTATAAACATTTGAAGAGAAAAATGACACTTTTTTAATTTAACTTAATCGCATCGTTGTGTTTGACCGCTATTTGCTGGGTTGCAAATCAATTTGCTTATTAGGACTCTAATCCGATTGCTTCATAAGCTTAACTATGCTTTTATTGTAGAAATTTGTTATCTATGTTAAGGCACAGTGGATAAAATCATTTAGAATATATATCGTCCAATATAAAAATAGATAAAAATAGATAAAAATAGTAGATACATTAAAATATTATGGGCAAGAAATATGTGGAGAAGAAATTCGGAAGAAAGTGTTTCATATTTTAAGTAAGTATATTTAGATTAAATAATTGACTTATTTAAAAAACACCATGTTCTTGATTAATTCTACCCAACGTTTTCAACAGTCAAGGTCAACGAGATAACGAAAACAAATTTCTAAAGGCTAACTGTTTCATACATTTATTTTCTGAAAACTCTAAATTATCATTTCATTGTATTATAATATAACTTATACATGCGAGTATTTGATTTGTATTAAAGTGACCTGGTATGTTGCGGTTAACTAATATGCTGCATTTCAGCAGTTATTGATTATTAAATGTCTTTATTTCAACTAAACTAATGACAGTATTGATGAAACATAGTAATTTTGAGACAAAGGAGGATTGCATTTTCTTATATAGCTAACATACCTAAGATATTTATATGCGCATGTTTTTGCATACCATTATGCGGGTACATAAAGTAATATCTAATTTTTACATTGTTGTTATTTTAAATTATTTTTCTAGAAATCGGCTTTGCTATATGCCAAGTTGCATAAATTATTTTAATTCAAAATAGATCTCTGGGGTTTTTCAAGCGTTACCAGATAATCGACAAACATCTCAGTTGAGAATAATATATTTTGAACAATATGTATGTTCAAATTGCATAATAAATTCAAAATTAAAGTACTTAAGAATTATGTTAAAAATAATCTCTTAAAGAGTATATCTTCAAATAAAGTTTCTTCATTTAACTTCAAAATACTTACTTTTCCTAACTCAAGGCAGCAACGTTTTTTCCCCGAGTTCAGGCGTGATTTCTGTTAAAATAGAAGTAATCTGCTTTTTCAATTGTTTAAGACTGGTTGTGTAATTTCAAATTTGTCATGGATTAGTGGAGATGTCTCAAATTTATGCTAGTTTCATTCAAAATGTCGTGAAGCATAATATATTGTTTATTCTTTAGTCAGTGTTATTTGCATAGCCACCATTATAAAAATAAAGCCTATAACCCATAGGATACCATTTAGAGCTCACTTCACCTTGGTTTTGGTAGCATGGATTAAGTTAAGAGAACATGCTTATTTGTATAAACACCTATACACACACCTAGAAGCATTGATAAATAATAATTTGATAGAAACTTTAATGTTGATCAGACGAACAACTATGGAATATATTTACCGACAGCACTAAATATAAAACATCAATAATATTTATAATAATTTTAGTTTTTTAATGTACAATTATATTAGCTAATATGCAATTAATACTCAGTGTATCCCGATTTTAAATACCCATTCTTTTTTGGTTTAGGATTATATTAGGTTTCAATTTATGTAGGGCATCTTTTTTATGTAATTATTGTCTTTACATACTTGTATATGTATATATAGATCTGTATATCGTTTGATTGCATTTCAACTTATAATATTTACGTCATTTTAATTCTATGGTTTAGAAATATTACCTGCTTATTGCTATTATTCTCGTTTTCCCGAACTCTATTTGGTCGTACTGCTCCCTTTGTGTAAGGTTATAATGCCTACAATACAATAAAGTCAATACCTAAATGTATTCTTACAATTGTCAGTAAGTCTCACCTTATAGTCTCACCAAAACAGTCTTTTTCTAGTAGGTAATATAATATGTATATCGTTGTCGACCGACTGTTTGCACATATTGAAATGTCAACAACAGAAATTATACACAGAACAATTTGAAAAACAAATATTTTTCTCCCTTGGGATGTATTTTTCCTTCTTGTTACCATCGATCATTAATCTCCTTTGTTGCATTGAAATCTCTTTTGTATAAATTGACTACTCAATGCTTACTTATATACACATACATAGTTTAATTTTCTTTTAGGGCACCCACCGATTTTTATATTTTCTATTCCCCTTTTTCAGTACAAAGGAGTTAGTCTATATACTAGTTTTTCAGTTTCTTTTTTTTCTACTGAAAATATGCGTAATTAAACCGTGTACTTTTTTCTTTAATCTGTAAGGTAGAATACATAAAAAGAGAAATAAAAAACGAAGTAGACTATATTTTTGTGCGGTGTACTATTTATTTAACCTTTACACGTTTTCATTAGCACTGATGATTTTTAAGTATTTATTATATATGTATTTGATAGATGTATTTTTAAAATGTATTACTTAGAGACGTATATTGTTATGAACACGTTTTCTATACCAAAATCTGAGATATTTGAATAATTAAAGGTTGTTTCAACTTTTTATTACATGGTGTATGTATGCAACATGTTTGTGTTTTATGTAATATTTAAATATGTATTTATCCTGTATATTTTTTATTCATATAAGTAATGTACAATTTAACACTTTGTAATATAATTTTGCAAATAAATTAAGTGTAATCTTCCCTGTTGGTTAATGCCTCAGCTGGTACATTACAATACATGTAATATAATTAAATAGTAGTCATTCATTATATATATAACAATAGTATGGTTTTTGTTATGTATGTGTACATAATTGTTTATAGTATGTAATGCTATACGAGTATACTTTGTATGTATTGTATACAATGGGTTTTTTTTAATTTACGAAGTGAACATTATTATCTCTATATTAAAAACAGTCATAAAATAGATCTTAATCTTATATAATAACATTTTTGAGAAATTATATAGAAATGGCATAAACAGTATTTGATATTGTTGTATATTGAAATTTCTCCTTGAGATTCATATCACACATACCTGCCAGGCTATATAATGTGACTATTTTTTTATTAAACTAAACAATTTTACAATTTTAAAGCATATAGTTTGCTTTAGTCGTGTGTTTTATTTTGTTATAGTTTACCCAAATACGTCTGTTTATCCATCAGTATTTAATTAAACTAATGGCTAATGGGGGTTAAGAACCTTTACGAAATACAATTAAAAGTTAATTAATGTGTATTTCAAAATATATATGTATAAATCTGAGTATATTATAATTAATTATTGAATGTAGTTGTCGCAATATTTTGAATATTTTTTATTATTAATACACGAGGGTGTGTGTCGTTAGTGCGACATTTTCTATCATTATTTAGACACTTCAAGTTCGCTGTTTTATTCTTAATACAGGCATGTTTTTATAATAAATATTTAATTACATTTATGCCTGTTTACTGATAGCGTTGCATTAGTTCATCTTAAAATGCGTTTATTATATTTGTTGTAATATACGTGATATAATACTCATAACGCGATTAATTTGGAATAAGAAAAATAAAAAGTCTCAATAAAAAAATAGTTTATTAGATAAAATACAATTTTAAGATTTTATAGCATAATCGCGTAAAATGGAAAATATTTATATGATCAATCAATCGATTGCTAAGTTACAATAATGAATAATTTTAAATTATTAATTTTAAAAATAATTAGAAGATTTAATTTTATGATTAGATAACGAGATTGCAATCAATCATTAAAAATAAAAGCTTTTGTATAATTAAAGGAACTTAACAAATAAAACAATCAATATCCCGAAGGACTATTAAAACAGTACCTATAGCGGATGGCGGAGATTAAATCAGAAAACAAATCCATAAATAATTACAGAAGGGTAAACAAAAAACAATTAATTTTGTAATGTTGTATTAATATTGTTTACACCATTATTAAGATTAAGGCTAGATACTTGATTATTTACAATAGTAGAAAATTCCAGAAGACGACGTGTAGAAAACGTATGACAAGAAAACATTAATTTGGAATTACAAAAATCATTATAGTTTCCAGAATTAAAAGCAATATTGAAGAATAGTTTACTGATAGATACTGTATTTTTATAAATAATAATAACGTTTGAGCGCTTAATGCTGTCTTAATACTAACGACGAAATATTCCCTAATATATCTTTTTCTTCTATTATACCTCAAACTTTGATACTATTAAGAAACTTCAAAACCTGCACAACAATGTTTATTTACTGTTCTTTTTATATTCGTCGGAAAGATTATTGAACATTTTTCTACTAAAATTTGGAAGTGTGCAATTCTAATTCTAATACTCTTACTATAGAGACATTAGTTTCTTTAACATTTCAACAATCATTAATATGCACTATATAGATATGTTCTCCTACTCAATTATGCTTTTTTTACTAGAATACTTTAATGCTTGTATAATATGTATACATGCATAAAACCTATATTCTATATGAGCTTAAAGCATTCATGAATCACATATTTTTGCTGCTTATGACATGCTTATTACAGGGATGAATTCTCGAAATTGTAACATGTGGTTAGTTGTTGATTTTGTATTTATATATTCAAGTAAAGAGAAATAGATAACGCAACGGCTTCTATTATCATTCCTCAATTTATCATGTCATATCCTGTTCAAATATACATGTTATTAATGCTTTGTCTGACTCTCATCGACTCTAAGTCAATAGTATTTATATATCAACATACACAGCGTGTTATATTATTACAGCGTAATACATAATATATCAAATACATCACTAATACTCATAATAGTCCATTAAATCTAAATCTAGCCAATCGTTGCTGCTTATAGATTGATTTATACTGTGTGAGGAATGTTTACTCATAAATTATGTCCTTAATTTGTCAATATTTTGATAATTTGTGTTATAGGGGCTCGTTTTACAGCTATTTAGAACATGTTACATTTAAATATTCGATAAGTTATTAGAATACAAATTTGATTGTGTCTATTTATTTGGAATTAAAATAATGGATAATATGTGCAGGTCAACTCTTAAATTGAAAATTCTGTAATATTACAGTAAGTAAGTAATTTATTAATTCCATTGAATTGCCTTTTTTCTCACAATATCTCTGTCTAATATTTACTATAGAATGTTTCGCGTATATGACGTGCATATTTTATGCATATTGCAGTAAATAACTGGTAATTTCAAAAGGAATATTATCACTTGTGAATAAACCGCTGGAAGATTGGAAGATACAGTCCTAAGCGCAACAGTCATTACTATTCCTTTTTGTTATTGTTTTCAATATATTTTATACTCCATTTTATCAATGAAATGATTACCTATATATTTTATTTATATTTATATTTTTCTTTATTATAATCAATATTCGTAGTATAATATGCATATTCAGTTGCAAATTTAAAATAATTTTGCAAAGCATTTTTTCAAATAAAAATTCAAATGCATTTTTATCCCATATGCTCACTGAACTGAATTCAGCCTGTCTTCTGATAAATAATAGTTTCAATTAAATGTTGATATAGCTTTCCCATCTATCAGGTTTGTTTATATATTTATAAATAATATTAGATCATATTGCTTTTTTAATTTCAACGATTTTAATTTAGATTTTTTATTTTAATCTTGTGATTATATTATATGTAGTAATATAATAATATTACAGAATTTTGAGGGAAACAATGTACACGCTCGAATAAATGGCTTCATTGTTTCCCCAAAAAATCCTGTAATATCTATATTGTGCGTAGTTTATTAATTGATTAATTGATTTAAAAAATCCTGCAACAATGTATGCTAAATCTGGGCTCCATACTGAAGATAGGAAAAAATCCTGCGACAATGCATAAT
>JAYRBW010054301.1:0-11039 GCA_036023295.1 Invenusta paracnida
AAAACAATATTTTGCATAAGCTCTTACGTAGGTAAATAGTAGTATTGAACTGCATGCAGAATTTAAAAGAGTGAACATTCTTTGTATAATTACTCTATAGAACAAAGAACCATATATGGTTTATACCTACTTATATCATTTTTCTGTTTAAAAAGTCGATTACGACGAAAGCGCTGCAGTTGTTTTAAATATATATATACTTCTATTATCTACAATTACTTTCATTTTATTAAACTGTGCGTTAGGGAACAATACTTTAAGTCAAGTTGATTATTATTTTCTTATTTAATCAAAATGTACAGTAAGGAAAAAAAATAGGAAAAAGTTAAAGTTGTACGGAAAAGTAGAACTTTTCCATCGATAAATTATAAGGAAAAGACAGCTTTTTAATCTATGTGTAGAAAAAAATTATTATTATTTAAATGTCCCTTTTAATCATCTAAAAGTTATAACTATATAGATATTAACCTTAATATAAAATTGATGTAATAAAATAATTATATACCTATTGTATAACAAAACATCACTAATAAAAATATAAATATATTTGACTGATAATTATTTTTATAAATTAAACAAAATATCAAAAAAGGTTTAAACAAAATTACTTAAATCATGAGCTGAGAATAAAATTATGACTATTAATGATTTTACCGTATTTCGTAAATAAATAGGTACTTTATTAAAACAATTATTTTACTATAGTTTCAGGAGATTAATGCTCTAACTATATTAGAATTATAAAATAGATAAAGAGATGTTTAAGAAAAAGAATATTACACCACTGAATGGAAATTATGATTCACAAATTATATTTTACTATATTTCATATAATAGCTATTTTAATATTATTTATAATGTTATTTACAATTAATTAATTTAAGTAAAATGTGTTTCCTACATTTATAATATATTAAAGTCATATATTACACAATGGATAAAAGTCTTAAATTATATGGTTTTATAAAATACAAAATATAAATAAATGGAAATTTATTTACAATATATGTATATTCACATTCCAAATTCTACATCGTAAAATCTGTAATTAAATGAGTACCATACAGCTGAAAATTTTACCATTTCTGCAAATACGTCCTGTTTTATATTTTGTATTTCAATAATTTATTAAATTGTATAGATACCAATGACATTCTATTTCTTAAAGTTTATGACATAATTCTTCTAATAACATATTAAATCAATGGAAGATCGTTATTTATATATGTTTACGTAAATTTCAAGTGACGGTTTGCTTTATTGTTATTTTATTATTTGTATTATTACATAGCATTTAATTATTGCATTGCATTATTTCGCTGGAATTACAATATAATAAAGACATGGCTTGATTGTCTACTTTTCTGCACCACATTTTAAATTGTATGCTTCCAAATGTATAGATTGTTATTTTATATTATACATTTTTTTAATTCTATTTATACTGTGCAAAGTTTTTTTATAAAAGAAGCATGAAACATTTTTAAATCACTTTATTTCAGTCAAATAGCTAAAATATATATTAGGTTTGTTACAATTGCACATTTTATGATCTCCTTAAAACCAAGACTAGAGTGTACCGTTGATGAAATCGTGGTTATTAGTATTATCTCAATTTGTAACATTGATAGATATGTTATGAAGTAACGTACAAATTAATAACTTAAATTCAATATAATAAATTGAATTTATAATTGTGGTAAAGAAAAAAAATAGTAAGATTATTTATTAAAATAGTTCAAACGTTTTTTCAATAAATAATATTCTTCCTTAGAGAATTGAAAAATGCGTACAAAATATAAATAATACATATTAAAACAAAGAAATTAGAAATACAGAGAATAAAATTATCAGAACGAGAGAGAGAGAGAGAGAGAGAGAGAGAGAGAGAGAGAGAGTACACAAATTAAAGAAGGAGAATACGTTAGAAATATTTAAAAAAGGAGGAACCTTGGTTGGCAAGTTGACTATTTAAAGAACGTGAATACAATTTAATATGGAGAACTTCTACAACACGAAGATTAAAATCTGAGAAATTGCAAGCTACAATTTTGAAACTGTTATAATTATAAGAATTAGAACAGGAGTTATTGTGAAGTAGATTATCATTTCTTGATTTTATTTGTAATATTTACATTTTATACACACCTTTAAATTTCCCGATGAAGAATATTGTATATAAATTCGAAAACGTTTGAACTTTTATAATATATGATCCTACAACTGTTTGTTTCTTTTTAATTTTTAAATTGAGTTATATTAAAAACTTGTTGAATTTAATTAGGAATTATTATTCTTTGGTATAAATAAAAAATGTATTTAAACAATTATGACAAAAATATTCATTGATCACTAAAAACCCCTAAAATATAATAGCATGTTTAATGAATGTTTTTATATTGGAAGTATAATAATTAAAATATTAAGTTTAATTAAATAAAGTTAATATAAAATAATTATTATAATTAACACAAATTAGCTTTAATTTATTAATTTGCAGAAAATGTTTAAAAAAGTATTAAACATTTATATTATAATTAAATTATATATTTAAGTTTAACATTTACAAAACTAATTAATATGTTTTAAATATCTAATGCCTTTCTGTATATATATATACATAGTAATGAAGGAATTTTCCTTCTATTGAACTATTTGTTTTACAATTTATTTTCAAATTTAATGGTCGTATTTAAAGTTAGTGAATAGAACGCGTCATTTGTAATTAATGTTATAATATGTCAGATTTGAAATCACTTGAAACCAATTTTTTTAAAGAAAGCAACGGAAGTTATCATCCAAGAGGCAGTACGTATATACATACTTGATTGGAGGTGGGGCTGAAGCGCACTCAAGCGAACACTTTAATCCAGGGAATCCTACGGAACTCGTTAATTGAAGCCAGCACGAAATGGTCCGGAGAGTATCGAAAATAACTTCAGCATTAAATTTGTTTGTGATCAATTTTTTGCAACAGTGTTCCATATAGGTACGATTAATAGAGAAGTTAAATAAAAGAAAAAAATACAACTTTACTACACTAAAAAGTTATATAAATTGCTTATTTTAACATTACCTTGATGCGTTGACTGAATCTTTATGAATGTTTTATAATTTGTTTGGTTATTGTGTACGTAAATTATTTACTAACTTAAGAATACAAATTATATGATATAGAAACATTAGCTTAAATAATAAAGATCAAAACAAATAACGCTAAAGTTATAATTGTATTCAATAGTAAGTATTAAATAAAGTGTATTTGAAATATGTAATTAAAAGAAACAGCATATATTTAGTTGTCCTATTAAATCAAGATTTGGTGCAGCAGTGTAATATAAATTTCTTGCTTTTAGTTTTTTTTACTAGTTACAAATTTGCAATGAATAATTCCAAAACTCTTTATATTAACAGGATAGAATTTTAAACAATTTACGTTCATTCCTGTTATGGCGTTATTTTTTATGTAGTAATATGTTCTGTTGTATGTTAATAATTTTGCATACAAGCAAGTTATCATTAGAAATTGATTAAAGCTATTATGATACTTTTAGACATATTACCACTTTCAAAGAAATTAAGTAGGCATAACCAATGAATGTTGTCTAGAAACGTTGTCTGAACATCTTTTATAATTTTTACATTTACATTTTTTTGATATTTAAACTATTCGATCTTTATTAATTATAAAGTCTATAATTCTATTTAACTAAATTTACTCGAACTATCTATATGCTATGTTTCTTAGTTGCTAACTATATATACAATATATAACAATATATAACTGTAATTAACTATATATATGTACTATTTATTTACCAACTACTAAATATTTTATAGAAATACTAGTATTTTATCGTACAAAAAGTGAATAACACTTCCAACATAAAATGATGATAGTTAAAGATATATAAAATTGTAAGTGTATATCAATATAACCATTCTTTATTTTACGTTAAATATATACATTAATTGTAACAATACATTTCAAAATTGTGTATATATACTATTGTATAATGAAATGGTATTTATATTGTAATACATTTATAAATAAACTGTCATTACATGTATATTAATAGAATACAAATTAATGGAATATTTAATGAATAATTATCAATATCCATCGGAATGTTTTTATGCGATTGAAATTATTTAACTAGACATATTCTTACATTTACTTAAACCAGAGGAATGTGTATACCAAACATTTATAATGTGCTATAATTGCACATTATTATTTTGAACTAACAAATAAAATTTTGACTTTATAGGGGCTCAGACAAATGCGCATTCTATAGTATACTACCTATTGCATATCCTAAGTTCTGTCGTTCATATTATATTTATATTATCAATGTTGTAAATTATAGTTATACATATAAGACGATCCGAAACTGACTTTAACCATTAATGAAAACAGCATTAACTTATAGAGACTAACATTGAAAAATGTTTATCACAATAATTACATCATATGGCCGAAGTAAAACCTATTTTTCTCAATCCCATAAGACAGGATGTTTCATTCATAATGTCTGAATTGTGTCGCCCCAAAAAGAAAACTGCACAAAGACGCTGCATGGTTTAGACTGGATAACAGGCCGGTGGTATTAATAAAGAATTAATTATTTACAGTATTAAGCTATTATAAAATGTTGAACACACCCTGATTATTAAGCTTAAGCGTGTATATTATAGGTATGTATGCATAAATTAAATCATAAACAGGAATAGTTGGTACGAATTGTTTAGTTGCCATATTGAAGACATCCTAAGCTTTTGAATGCATTCACAAGCATTATGTATCAAGGCATTTCCGATTATTCTATAGTATATGTGAATATGATTCTTTTCTATGACCCACCTTAGTGGGCTTAATAAACTGACGGATATGTTTGCATTTTATCACGAAATTTAAAATCGGAAAGCTTAACTGATCGTTGTAGTATTTTTCATCTATATGGTCTTGTTTTCATTTAAAGGAATCCTTTGTATTCCTTTGTATTGCTATGTACGAATGTAAATGTACAAAAAACTAATCTGTTTTGAAATACATTAATATGTACCTATACTTACCTGTTCTGCATTTAAATAATTAATATTTTCAAAATATCTACATATATATAATATATTTTTCATAAGGGTTATACTATGTTTTAAAAAGTATCCCCTTTAAATGGAGATTTAGAGTGTACACATGAAAAATATATTGCTGATAATATATATCTGAAAAAGACGAATGAATTAAAAATACAAATATGATGGAAAATTTTTGTGTTATATTTAATCATGCATATATATTTTTCAGCATAAAATAACATTTTTCAAGTAAAGTATCATTCATAAATCAATTTTTCTCCAGAACTAAATAAATCATTGGCTGACAATTTTCTTCATAAAATATTATAAACGGATCAGGATTCCAACTATTTTTTTTAAAACATGACACGTTTATTAGTTAAATTTCTTATCAGAACTACAACAAAATCAAACAAATGAAAAATTATACCTAATTATCATTTATATAAATGGCATATATATATTATTGTATGGATATTTGACTATAATTATTACAATTACAATGAATTAAAGAAAGCATTAAAGTATACATACATTGTATATTGAGGGAAATCCAAGTTTTGTGATATTTAAGTCTTCCATAAATGTATTTAAATTTTAATGCGTTAGTACCGACTTAAAAAAAGTAAAATATCAAATGAACATCTGCAAGAAAATGGATGTCTATGAATTTATATTATGAGTCGAATTGATTATTCTATTGTTGAAATTAATTTTTTGTGGTTTTTTTATAGTTATCAATTCTGGTGTGATGTTTTGTAATTTGTCTGATTGTGTTTTTCGAATTTAATTTGAATTTGGATTTCAAATCTCCATGGATGAGAATAATAAGTTATCGGAGGCTGGGGTGAGTTGGTCGAGCGCTAACGGAAAATACGATTTGAAGTGTTCCTGAATGATTGAATTGGACCTCTAACGATAAAAGGCGATTACAAGTATATTTCGTATGTATAAATTGTCATTAAATATTAACCTATTATTGAATTAAATTTGGTTAAAAGATTAAAGCCTGATAGCTAATGAGTAATTATGTAATTGATAATTATATTCGAATACACATTTCCTAATAATCATCTCTGTGTTCTCATTGTCTTATTATTGTTGTAGAAAGATGTTAATCAAAAAGAATATTAAATAGATTATTATTTTTATTAGAGAATATAGCTTATTGTTATTATAATTTGAAAGTAAAGGAATTGAATAAGTCTCTAGATTACAAATTTCTAACAGTTAAAATGACCATAGTTTTATTAAATGAGGTCTAAGCAACTAATAAACCAAAGCAAACACTGGAAATTCGTCGTTTACATATAGAGGAAATATAGAGGAAATACAAAGCAGTAAATATGTACATACCTACATAATTTGTAAATATATGTCAATTAGGATGATTATGCATACCTATAACAGAAACAGTTTTTATATAAAACGTGTAGATGTAAATTAATTGGTATACTCAGTAATCGTCTCACGTATTTATTGAAACTTTACTCAGGCTCAATTAATATTTTCAAATAAAATCTATGTATTATAAGGACAAAAACAATTTTTATCAATATCAGTTCTCTTGGGTTGTTTTAAAAATATTTCGTTAACAATTTCGAATAATAGCAAATTCGTTTCTGTTGCAATTAATGGTGAATAATATTTAGTGTGTTTATGATTTGAACAAATGCACATCACATAAGTAGTTTCATTAATAAACTTATGAGTAGCTAACGAATATAATAATTCTATAACATTTCCTTTTCTGGAAATAAAAGGTAACTAACAATCAAATCTGATATCTACCAATTACCATAGAGAATAAAACCTTTATTCCAAAATTTTCTCTTGCTCATATTAATTCTAATATTTAAAAATAAATTCACGATCTCAGTATCAGAAGTTATATTATAAAGGTCGAGAGATACAATTTTTGATCCCTACACCTTTGCTGATGAAATTTTCTATATTAGTCATATTTAGAGAAAAAAGGAGAGTAAAGAAAAGAGTAGAGAAAAGAAAGGAGGAGAGAAAAGAAAGGAGGAGAGGAAAAACCTGACCTCATTCGAATGTATAATTAGATCAAAGATCACGCACGGTCTTATCTTCTCCAAGTAATGTATGCTAATCGCAACACTTGATTAGAAAAGGCAACTCCCCTACTATCCCCTCTTTTCTGTGTAGATGGTAATAAATTCAGTTGCTAAGCGAGTAGCACTAAATATATAATTCTAGTCAATGTTCTCCAAAATTCAACCAAAAATCTATGAGCTTAGACTCTTTATAGTCTTGTTTGGTATATACACTCCGCTCATAATTCTATTTATTAGACAAATCGGAAGCAAAATCGACCATAAAAAATGGGAGTCTGATGTTGATACTGAATTAATATAATATATGTATATAATATATACTTTAATGTGGAATCACTGTAGGCATAAATTTACTTCATCAGGTGAGCTAAAACATCGCTATACTGCAGCTCATAAAACTTATCCAATTATTAAATATAACTTCTTCTCTTAGAATACCTCTGAGACAAAATATCCGACCTTGGGGAACTTTATAGAAAAGAAGAAATGGCAGTCGAGTAGCGTATAATGTTCGTTTTAGACAGTTCTTTTACTGTCTATCATCGGAGAAGTCCGCAAATTACCTGAGTCCTTCGACACTCTGCGAATCAACCAATGAGTCGCTGAGAAAACTCCCTTTTCTCATATTTCTGCCTCACCTGCCTACCAAAATAGTTTCTTTCTTGTAGAGAGTAAGGCGTATTCACTTAAAAACCGATTTAATCCGCCAAGAATTTTATCTGTCTCCCTTTGTATTTAACCTTGACAACTCACACTGTTTATTCCTTCTAGAAACTAGAGTGAAATCCTCCTCCACATATGAGCCTCTTGAAGCCCCTGAAGCAGCCAAAAACACCAATACTACTGCAGCATCCGCTCTAACCTCGGCAACTCTGACGGGACTCGTTGCTCTTGTTGCTGGTCGTCCAGCTGGCTTACCTCTTCTCCTCTCGCCCACTTCAATCTCAAGAGGGGTGGAAACTTCCTTCTCAGCCCCACATCTTCACTCTCTCTCCTCTTCGGGCGCTGACACTGAAGATCAAGAGCCTCTTCTAGCTTCCCATCAGTCTGAGGCTCCACTCATCGAGATCTTTCTTACCTCCTGCCCTTCAGTGGATGGAGGTGTCGGAAGTACATCGCAATCTCCAGCATCCCCCGTCAGACCCACGGACCTTCTCATCGACCTCAGTGATCCTCCAACCAAGATGGACAATCCTCGTCCCCTCTTTTCTCTTGACACCACAACTGCAACGTTGGACGAGTTTGACTATTACTGCCGGCTCGCACACTCCCCGGTCCGTTCTCCTCCTGCCTCGCCTCCTTTCTCTACCACTCCAGAACCACCGACTCATTCTCCCTCCTTTCCCGACTCTTCATCACCTCCTTCTCCGCCTTCTCATTTATTCCTTTCCGCTCGAAATAGGCGTCGCTCATCCACCATCAAGAACACTTTTCGTTCGAAATCTGTGAAGGAACGTCGGTCACACAAACGATCTCTACTAGGTGATGATCCTGGATTCAGGCAGCGGGCTTCCTCCCGATCCCTCAAAGTGCACCCCACCTCTCGTCGTAGGTGTGAGCACACCACACCCAGTCCCGAAACTGCTACAGGACCCAGTCCCACAGCCTCATCTCCACCCACCGCGGCTCTCTCTATCTATAGAGTTCGCAGCTTCAAGCGAACTCCCAAAGGAGTAGTCTCTCAAGGCGACAGTTTGCGTGCTCGATCCACCGGCTCACTCAACGGCGGCGCTAGTCATCCACAGGCAAGGCTACCATCAAGAGCATCTAGAGATCTTCTCGAGTTACCAAAAGAGATTTTGGAACGGACCTCTTCCGTTCCCATACCTGCCAATCATGCTTCACCTAGACCCCTCATTTCACCTTCGGATAATTCTGGTTCTTGTGGTGACCAGCAGCTCGAAGCATCTTCCTTCTGTATCCAGGTCCTGGGGGGACCAGGGGTCGGTAAATCTACGCTATGTCGACAGTTTATGACATCAGAATTTCTGGGTGGACAAACAGAGCAAGGTGAGTTCTTCAATATGTTATCACTTTTTCTTCTCTTTTTACTCTTCTTCTCACTTCTCCTCTGCTTTTTTTCAAAAGATATTTACCAAATATATTTATTAACAATTTAAGATTAGAAAATTAAAAATAATAATTTTACGTATATCTAAATTTACTATAATGATTCCAAGTTCCTTGTTATTGTATTATTGATTATAATTGATATTTTAAAATGTGGCATTGATTAATTGGTTTAATAATGAGAATCCTTAATTTATTGGCAAATCAATAAGTTTTCCACACTGTTGCTGTTAAGCATAATTGAAACACTCCACCGTAATTAAAGTTATTATAATTCTCATCCGAAAACATAGTTATAACATATTTTGCTCTGAAGTAAAAAAATCTTATTTATTAGGCAAGTTAACTTTTTTGGGGTTCACTTTTGGTTAGTGAAATTATTGTCATGAAAAACAAAATATCTAAGAATTTATCAGAAAGCTTTCAATTCAATATCGGTACATTATGTGTGATCGAATAAAAATAAAATTTCCTGAATGCCAAATCAAATCTAAATAAACGTTTAATTTGTTTAATGTAATAATAATATCTTATTCATTTCAATTACTTAATTGGATGAATTGAATTTTTTAAATGAGCAATTATCTAGTAAAAAAATATTATCGGAAACGTCCGTTACAAATATCATACATTATCTGTAAAAATTAAAATCCATTAAACACATATATACTGTTGATTATTCTATCATAATTAAAAAAGTAATTCATTTAATCGATATGATATTATGAAAATATTATGCAACTTATACATTTCTAATTACTAGTAAATACAGTTTTCAATGATATATGAGTATATTTAAAGAATAAAAAATTATTACAATCATTGGAATTATTGAATTATTGTTATTCTTCATTACTTACTTCTCATGTTCATTCAAAAATAAATAAGTAGTACGGGGGAGGAGCACGATCACAAATGGAGGGAAGGGGAGGTGCCCACCTTGACACCTCTCAACCAATCAGAATCAAGACAAGGCTCTAGCCAATGAGACGCCTGTAAAAGTATCAAAAAGAACGTGCACGTTTGTTTTCATTATACAACTAGCGGTGGCGCCAAATTCAAATTTAAAAGTGCGCGGGATATAAAAGCCAATTCGTCTCCTAGTTACGCTAAAATTTCTCTAAACTCCTAAATTATTCCATAAAAGTATGCTAATAGTTCCCAAACGGTATGCTAAAAAATTTCTTAAACTCCTAAATGAATCCCTTAATGTATGATAAGAGTTCCCTACAGGTATGCTAAAGATATGCTAAACTCCTAAATGATTCCTTAAAAGTATGCTAAGACTTCCCTAACGGTATGCTAAAAATATGCTAAACTCCTAAATAATTCCCTAAAGTATGCTAAGACTTCCCTAACGGTATGCTAAAAACATACTAAACTCCTAAATGATTCCCTAAAATAATGTACCCCATAAGTATTATTAGTAAAAAATAACAAGTTTATCCATGAAACATATATTCTGTTATAACAAACAGGAATTTTTTTAATCATTTAGGAGTTTAGCATATCTTTAGCATACCATTAGGGAACTCTTAGCATACTTTTAGGGAATCATTAAGGAGCTTAGCGTTTTTTTAGCATATCGTTAGGGAACTCTTAGCATACTTTTAGGGAATCATTTAGGAGTTTAACATACTTTTAGAATACATATAGGGAATCATTTAGGAGTTTGGTTATATTATTTAGCAATTTATCAATTTTCTCAAATACAGTTATATATAGCTATACTATGGAAATTTAAGACAAGTAGTATTTATGTAACCTATGTATAATTGTTGCGTGATTATGGTTTGCCTCTGATTAATAGAA
>JAYRBW010054312.1:0-11037 GCA_036023295.1 Invenusta paracnida
TCTATCTTGATGCATTTTGATATTGGAATATGTATTTTAATTAATAAAAAACGACATTAATTACGGATCACCCTATATATAACTTCGTCAAAGCGTTTGGGTTTTAATAGATGGGCATTTCAAGGCTGCGGAGTAATTTTTAATTTTACATATTGTGATTTGACATAAAAATGTATTTCACATTTATTGCATAATGAAATGCATATCCATATATATGATTACGAATTTTAAGCGCTCCAGTTATTTTAAAATAAATTTGTAAATGATTTTAAAAGTTTTGCAGCTTACAGGATATATATAAACAACCTGCAATTAGCAGCGATGAAAAACAGGTTACAAAGCAAACTGTTATTTACCAATGTAGACGAGTTAAGAACTATCAAAGGCACTAGACACTAAAGTCTGCAGCCTGGTTCGAATGACACCTCATTCATTATTGTTGGTGCTCTAAATAATACGCTATAGATGACTGAATATTGGCAAATTTGACGATGAATTTTTTGCAAAAATGACGTAAACGTCTGGAAATCAACTTTATTGAAATCCTAGTAATTTCAATAAAGAAATAATATCAATTAATTAATAATAATAATTATCGATATAAGAAATAATATTATTATTTTTCACTTGGTTCGTGTTGGCTTTGTGCTACAGGTCAGAAAAATCCAAATAACTGTTGGCTATCGTGAATCAGGGCTCCGTAATCAATACCTAAAAAGTGACCCAGCTACAGTTAATACTCCTTGCTTGTAACATTCTTATTCTTGGCTTACGATGCTGCCGCATCGTGTAGGTACTATATACTTCTATTATCTACATATTACTTTCATTTTATAAAGTTGTGCGTGAGTGGACAATATAATTTAAATCAAATTATGCAGGTAGGTATAATATACCTATACAATATATATATATAAATATATTGTTTAATAAAAATGTTTAACAAATTATAAAAACCTTATTAAAGTATCTAAATTTATAACAAATCATCCATTATAGACAATTATGTTATATAATTCTGATATTCATGACATTTAATTTAATTAAAACAAAGTATAACAAAAACCAAATTAAGGCTATGGAAATAAAAATATATTTCTAAACTATAATTCTTATATCTTTGTCCGATAGTTGTGATTTTAGATGTAATATTAAGAGTATGGTTATTATTGCATCATATTTAAGAACAATTATTGTGGTTGTTTATTTTGCTTAATGTACTTATAGTTAATAATAATTGTAAAACACACGAATGTTACCTTACCTCGTTTATATTTAATAATTTAGAAATAATTCACACAATAATTGCTCAATATATCAATTAAGATAATAATACACGTGGAGAAAAACAAATCAAGACATATATATATTTCTGTAATCTTTGATATAGGTGAAAGTATACATCATGATATGACGATGTATAAAGTATTTATTCAATTAATCAGGACTTCACTGCATAAGCGTGATTATAGATTGACGATAGCTACAATTATACTTTTCAAATTAATATTTCGACACATCGTCTCAAGAATGATGCAATTAATTAACAGCATAAAGCAGGTAAATCCAATCGAAATAATTTAATTGCGATTGTATATATATACATGCAGTCTAAAAATATTGAAATGTATAAAAAAGTTCACGTCAGGATTTAAATATATAGAAATAAAATCGCGTTACATATAAAATAACACTAAATAATATTTTTCTATTATATTGTAAAAAATGAGCATAAAATGTTTACGAATATAAATATATTGTTTAATTAGTAGAATCAACATTTCTTATTCGCCTAAAATTATATTGGAAATTGTGTAACATAAAAATGCTGCGGATTTAAATATATCACAATCATTTAATAAAATCAAAAATTTGAGTTTAATTTTCGAAGTTGCCAAAAACCAGCAACTAACGAACTTCAAGAAATTGAAGAAAAAGCTGACGTTTTCCATAAAATGTCTAAAACTTGATCTATCTATGTAATCCAATGCGATTGTGAAGAGACCTAATGTTATCAAAAGTTTGCCTAAAAATTGGCGTTGCAATTATTTAAACTATTAATCTCAAAAAATGCACTTGAAGAACCTTTGAAAAAATTATTTAAAAAGCACAATACAATTTTAATTTCATTTGTAAAAACAGTATACTTTTATTTTCATATCACAACAAAGGGAACGACAAATTTAAATCCATGTTTTCAGTTTCAACATATTATATGATACTTGTTTGATTACCGTTATAAATTTAAAATATTAGATAACGTCTATAAACGCGGAGTTACATATTTGATTTAACTAATTACTTCTAAGCAATATAAAAAAAAATTTAAATGCTTAACTGGATGATTTATAAATGAAACTTTTATTTACGCAGAAAAAAGGCTATTTAAAATAACTAAACCATTTAAGCAAAACTACATATTATATATATATTGAAATGTGTTCTTTAGAAGATGCACTCTTATCGTGCTAAATAACATTACTATTGCATTGCATGTTTACACATAAATACATAAAAATAAAACGAGTGATGACATTATTTATTGATAGCTCCAAAAGCACTCAGAATAGTTCAAATAGAAGAACACATCCGAATAACATAGCAGAAAAAGATGCAGTAATTATATGTTCAGAATATTAACAGTTACAAGTTGAACAAACAATTTAATCCGCATTCATTAAAGTGATGAAAGAATATCAGACGAATAATTTAATCACTTTTTGTCACCGGAATTATCATCATCCTTCTTTTTAGCTCCAGTGAATGATCCGATTGCACTTTTAACTTCTTCACTCTGGGGATCTACACCCGGAAGAGATTCAAGGACAGATTGAAGGAAAGCCGGATCACACATTAGGTCTTCACCACCAGCAGCGCCAGCACTTGTGTCATCTACATCCATTGGGGCTGGACCACTTTCTGACGATGAAACAGCATTTGTGTTATCCTGTTTCTTAACCTATAAAATAAATGAAAATACAACAATAGAAGCTTACTTCGTTATAAAAATACTGGATGCACAAAGCATAATGGAAGTTGAGATTTAACATTTGCACTTAATATATATATTATATAAATACTTCAAACATTAAACAAAATAGATTCACACACCTTAGCAGCATCTTCTTCTTGCGCCATGGACATCTGTAGTGCATAAGCAATTTGCTGCTCCTCAGTGAGGTTGGCAAAATCAATGTCTTCAAAGTTGCGTCCTTGTTCTCCTTCAGCAGTGTCATTGCCCCCAGGGCCTCCTAATGACATCGCCAAAGCCTGTTGTAAAAAGTTCTCTTCGTTCGTTCCCCCAGTTGCTGAAAGCAAACAATTAACGATAAACACGGCGAATAGATATAATGAATAGGTGATACTATTACTACATTTTAAATTTATTATAAATATCTATTCATTACCAATATAAAATATGTAACTGCCTAATATTACTATGTTTATGAAAACATTTTAGAACAATTAAAAATAGAAAACAAAAGTTTCATATTATCCGACAGATTTACTGGTAATGGACATATTTTGTAATACATAATTTACATACTTTACTAAAATATACGAAACATATATTATAAACAAATAGTAGTCACAATTAGTCTTAAAGTTACATCAAACTAGACGTATTCAATAAATGTATTCTATGTTATTGAACTTATTCTGAGAAAATATCCCAACTTTGATCAAAATAAAGTGCTAAATATTTCGATATCAACAAAACTATGATAACGAAAAAGATTTAGTTTTACCTGCAATAATTACAATGAACGTAGCAGTATAAAAATTAAAACCTACTACATACCATAAACTCTAATTCGCGTAATTTGTGTATTAATTGAGTGAGCTTCTGAGCTGACCACAAACCATTAATTCAATATGTAAATTAATCTTTTAATTAAACATTCATATTATACTTAATCATTACCGATTTTCAAAGAAACACAATGGATGTAGGCTGTCATTGTTCGAACGTTAGAGCACTTATTAACTTCTTAATTATATTGAATTTAGTATCATTCGAATGGTGTTACACTCGAACATGTTAAGGCACTAGAGGTTATACGTTTTAGTTTCGTTTACAAAGTGTATAATAACTATATATTTTTATTATATATACTACATGGTAGAAATCGCCCGGAATAAAATTCAATTTATATGTTGACGCAGCATGGCCCACAGACACAAAAGAGGGATGGCGTGATATTATGTTACCTATAACAAGGAATTATTTATTAAGCATATTATGTTGATGACGAGCACAAACCTAATTTAGTATGATAATTGCGCATTTGGAATTGTAGCTTAAAAAGTAACATAATACAAAGTAATGATTTACTGAGATTTCGCCGTGAAAAATAGATCATTATTTTCTACGAGCAATGAATGTTGTGTTACATAACCCAATTACTCTGAAATTACAGTAATATTTGAAAACACTGCATAACAAAAATAAGTTTTCAAATTAAAACAGAAACGAAATTAAAGTTAAACTATTACGTCATCAAAACATTCCCGGTTGTGATAGCAATGGAATGAAACCGGTTATTATATCAGATATGTAGTAAGCTAAAATAAATCAAAACACACACACACTATGCAAATTTAGAAATAGTTATGAATATTCAACAGGGTGGCCAAGCTGATAAGCCCAAAAAATTCAAGTACATGGATAAAATTCAAGTACATTTTCCATAACTTTTAATTTTTTTCTAACTATGTTATAAGTACCCATGTAACTCCAAATGCTATAAAACATGATTTTAAGACAAAACAGAAACTGATCTATTAAATATAAGGCGTATAAATAATTTTATTGCATTTTTTGAAGAATTAAAAAAAATAATAATTTTGATCCATAATCCTGACATTCAAACGTCCTGAAAAATCTGGACGACCCTGTAAATATTTTTAATTTCATTAGCATGTCATTACAATGACATTTAATTACCATTCAAGTATGTAGGTAAGTGGAAATAAAACCAGTTCATTTCATTTTCAGGACTTTGGCGATTCTGGAGGAAACAATATTTTTGTTTTCATTTCTTACGTACTGTACATCATAACCGATTTTCAATGCGAAAATCTGATAACCTATTATATATTTGACTCATACAACTTAAATTCACAACTTAGTAGTCAAACACAGGTATTATAATAGATAATATTACGTTAAATGACAGTCCAAATATAAGAAAACGAAACTATAGTAATTAATCAGCTGCTATTCATTTTACTAACATTACAGTTTAAAATGTCTTACCAGCCCATGTTCTTACAGATTTCTGATTTTTTAGAAGTCTAGAAATAACACAAGAAAAGAGCAATTTCCTAACAAACGCATAATGCAGGAAAAAGTCAAAACAACACTGAGCATTAAATAATGCCGGGCGCACCAATACTGATTATCTTTTGCCAGAATGAAAATAAAAATAAACACAGTTCAATTTAAGATATCATTATCCGTAAAACATATATAGAACTATAGAAAACTATTGCCAGGTTTTTTAGAACTATATTCTGTAAGACCTTTTCATAGGATTTTTTTATTTATCTGTATAAAAAAAATAATTGCCCACCATGAAAAAATTCAAGTACACAACTGGAAATTCAAGTACATTTTTGAAATTCAAGTACATCAGTGAATTTCAAGTACACCCTGATTCAAATATTAGTGGTAATTTTAATGAATGCAAAGCTGCAACAAGCAACTAGCATTTTAAAATAATGAAATGTATTTATTTAAATGAATAAATAATATATAAATGAAACATATATTAATTATTTAATTGCATCTTCTACATAAAAGCATTCGTTTCAAGTTTTTGTATGTGATTATATTTAAGTTTCGTTTTTTATGCATAAAATTAATAAAATCAAACAGTGGAAAATATTTAAAATACAAAGAAAATAGTTATAGTCTTTTCACATAAATATTATTGCTCATTTTGCACTTTTTCGAACTATAAAGAATCAAATATAATTTGAAACCTATGCAGTAAAGGGTCACTTGTAAAGGTTACATAGAAGAAAGAAGTAATGGAAATGAGCCCACAAAACCATAAACTCATTTTGTTATAATTTTAATATTACATACTATGTCATGCAAAAATTTTATACTTAAACATTATCTAGCAACTATTGATTTTTTTCATTAAATAGTTTCAAAATGTTAACTATTACACAAACTAATGCATGGTAATTAATATTACTTACCAGGCAGAGTTGACTGTCCGAGCTCTGATATAGATCCACCCTCAGGCACAGTAGCCAATGGCGTACCTCCTTCAGCTTCACCGCGTGTTCGGGCAGCCTCAGCCTCCTGACGCATGCGTTGGTCCTCTAGTGACACACGCAATGCCAGTGCCAGCTCGGGATCCTCGTTGGGATCAACACCAAACTCCATCCCAAAGCCCGGCACTGCACCACTTCCATCCTCACCAAGAATTATCGGGCTTGAAACCAGTGAGTCATGCAACATTGAGCCGGGTGGTACTGTCACCAGATGAGAACCACCGCCATCTTTCCCATTAACAGTATCAACAAAGACAGAGAGACGACCCTGATTGTGCTCATCTTCTCCAAAGTTAATTACGTCAACACTGACCTTCTCCTTCTTTAAGCGCTTGGCAAGGCGAATCAGCTGCAAAGTTCATAATCAATTATTTACTGAAACCATTAAAGGTTATATATCAAATAATACAAGCACATAAAAATAATACGATTACTAAGGAGGTTGAATAGACATTTTTTATCAAACATTGCTTAAAATAAATAACATACAAAATGTGTAATGCATCAACAAAACAAAGGATATTTTTAAAATGTCGCAATTCAAAATTTCCATTTTTTCAAATATTTGTGAAATACTATTAACGTTTCAATATATGCATAATGGAAAAAAGGGATAAAAGAAAGTAACAAACCTCTTTCTCATCATCAATAACTGGACTGCCAACGAAACATACAATCTTCATTTTCTGATTCCTGCTGAGTCTGTGACGGAGAGCAAGGTGAGCAATGCGAATACCAACAACAAATGAAGAATCACCATTTGGCTGAACCAAGTGCATTCGGGTGTAGATTTTAGCAACATCAGTTGTCAAGGTGACAAGAACATCATTTTTTGCCAAAGTCATCAGACCAACAGTATTTTCAGGATGACACTGGCGTTTTGATTGACAAATTAGGGAAACAGCATCAGATTGAGATTGAAGTCTTGTAGGAATGAAATCCCCATTTCTCATATAGTCGCTATTGTCAACTCTAAAATAAGGTAAAATAAACATTTTAAAATTATAGTGTCATACTTATCTAATGAATATATTAAATAATATTTCAGTAGTAATAAAAAATAAATTAATAACCAGAGAATGCTTATAATATTCAAATTATTAATGATACAATAAACTAAGTTTAATTATACATATATATCTTCAAAATCATCATACTTTTCTTGTTTGAACAATATATTAAATAACATGTTAATAGTAAAAATTTCTGGATATACTATTTGAATTAACAAGAAAAAATACAGTTTATAAAATGAGACAATTCAAAATGTAAACTGAAATTCTTGCTTGGAGGGTCTGTATTCAATAAATGTGTTACTTGTCTAAACTTTAGTTAGTTTCTGCTAAACTGAGACTTTTACTTGAACTAACCACAAGCTTGTGTTTGCTTGAATGTGCTATTTCAAATAGTTAAAATCATGCAATACTAATAGTTTATATATGTACATTTAGCATAACTTATTTTACTATATACCATTTCGAGTTTTTACTATATATGTATTATACTGATAATACAGATTTTAATTACAAACAACAGCTTCAATTTGTCAGAAAATATTAAAATAAGATTATGAATTCAATTAAATTAAACTACAAAAATAAATGTTAAATAAAACACAGTTTTTTATAATTTGGATTTATTCCAATATAACAAGACACAATGTACAAAATTGAACATAAGGCTTAGCCATTAAAAAAATATAAATGGCCAATATAACATATATATATATTATGTGCTAAATAACTAATTTTGGCCAGGACATTTGATATCCAGAAAATTACATAGTATAAAAATAAATACATATAACTTGTTTGTTGCAAAATTGCATTTATATTGAAAAACTGCCATTTGTGATTTAGTCTGCTTAACAAGTAATATTATCTAATATATTGTATTATTTGATAATTAACTACATTATTAAAAATTAAGTAATATATTATCAATATTGCTTCCAATAAATGTATGTATTTTTTTGTATTATACTTATATGAAAGTACTTCTATAAAAAATAGTTTTAATGTTTTGCTGAAAAACATTATAGAGTAATAGCTAATATTATGTCAACATTGTACAATACATGCATCCTATTATATTTGATGTGGATTAATTCTTTAGCATATTATAAACTAATGAGATTTAGTATTACTATTTCAAATAGACAACATCTGTACAAGTACATTGCAAGGGGTAGAGAAAAAAGCTATGATTATTCAAGTTAAGTTGTAGAGTTAATGAAGTAAATTATGTAAATAAAAAAGTTTTGAGTAGTTTCCAAAACTTTGGAAGTCTATCTTCATTGTGACAGTGTTCAGGAAGGTTATTTTACAAGCCAGGAGCAGTGATTAGAAAAGAAGACTTATATGTACATAGTGAATATTTTGGGTGAAATAAATAGTGATTGTTTTTACACTAAAACTGCACTGTAGCATGAGTTAACAAAGGTTCTTTTATGAGTTCTTTAAGGTAAGATGGTGCTTTACCATACAAGCAGTTATGATTAAAGCAATACAATTAAACACAATTTTTTTGGGGAAAGGCAGCCAATGAAGGTTGCAGATAGTTGGTGATATTGAAGAGACTGCATTTTTTAGTGTGTGAAAATAGGATAGTGTTACAGTAGCTTAACTTTGATATCACAAAGGCATTAATAAACAATTTAGCAGTATATATGTCAATATAATTGTGGATTTTATATGAGATTTAATAAATAGAAACTATATAAAATAGGGCCTAAGACAGATCCCTGAGGGACATAACACAGTAGTTGATGATATTTAGATGAGGGAGTGTAAACCTTAACATCCTAAGTTCTGTCATTAAGGTATGAGTTGAACCAAGTTAAGATAAAGTCACTTATTTTGAAATGATTTTGAAGCCTTTTGAGTAAGAAACCATGGTCGATGGTATCAAAGACAGCACTTACACAGGGTCTTCGCAATTATTCCAAAATTATTTTCAAGGGCTTATTGAAAAATTCCAGGGCTAAAATGATACATTTTCAGGGCTAAAATGATAAAATTTAAGGGCTAAATCATTTTCATAATGTAGGTATTTGTCTTCTCCAATACAGTCCTTACCTAATTCAATTAAAAAGCAAAAACTTATGAAAATTTAAATTCAATTTATTGATTCATATCAAAAACATTTTATACATGCCTAGTAGAAGTTAAAATTACATTTCTCAATTAGTTATAACAAATTATTGGTTACAATAGGCATGATAACAGAGAACAAATAAATTTCTGGAAAATATGTATCACTCTATTATTCATGGAGTCTATGGCAAGGCAAGCAGACAAGCCTCTAAATCAGCATATAGCACTGAATTTTTTGTGTTTTATAGCTCTAAGAATCATTTCATTATGATTTTAAGAGATACACACTAGAGAATAAAAAGATATTTCAATTATTAGATTTTAATGTGTGTATATCCATGAATCAGTGTAACAATACATATTTAATCAACTAATTTCAATAACTGATTCTTGATTTTTCACTCAAGTTTAAAAAATAATCAGCAAGAAATAGATTGGTTCAGAGGCAACTTGCGCCGAACATGGAAGGTTTGTTTGTAATCGTCATTATCTGAACTTTATATATTATTGACTTTTTATTTGTTTGTTTGTAATCATCATTAACTGAACTTTATATATTATTGACTTTTATTACTATTATGCACTTTACATTTGGAAATAAAGGATTTAGATCAATAAAATAACAAATTTTGGTCTGGGGTCAATTTGACCCCATTTCTGGTAATAAGACAGTAAAAATCATTTCCAGTAGATAAGGGTTAATATTTATTTTATGTTAATGTAAAATTTGACATTATATGTCATGGATATCTATATGTTATATCATGAGACATTAAAATTTTTTATTGATTGAGAGTTGTCATTAACTTGTCATTGTCATTAACTACTTGTAAATTCTATATGTCAATAATAACAATATATAAAATGTATCACTATATGTCAATGTCCTGCGCAATATACCAATTTGTGCAATCTTAAGATTGCGCTGCGCGAATTAGGGATCGTCATATTGTGCAACAATCTTAAGATCGCGCTGCGCAATATACCGATTGACATTTTTAAAATAAATTTTAACTATAGCTGCTAAAATTGAGAGAAAAGGGACACAATCATTACGTGTAATGGTCTGTCATTATTTTAATGTATTTTATCTATAATATAGTCTATTTTGTAACCAAAACTTTAAAAGTTATCCGAAACAAAAACAGAGACATAAAAACAAAAGTCAGATTTCATATCAAGCCTAATAAAGCATAAAATAGTGATCAAATAATAATTTATTAGGTTGAATGCACAACAAATTAATAAAGATTTCGATAAATATTTATTATCGTCATTTTTTTAGATCTTAAACATATCGCCATATTGCGCAAGGCTCAGTTGCGCGATCTTAAGATCGCACAAGCCACAACCTGCGCAATATACCGATATCAAGAAAATGGAATATCAATCATTTATGTATTATGTATGAAATTGACCCCATATTATTGTTAAACCCTCACTGTGTTCTGATTGGCTGACTGTGTCTTATTATATTTTACTCCTATATATACAGTCCTTTTATTTCCGTTGTTGTATCAACCTGATATACTGAGGCACACGTTTTTTTTATGGCCTTTATGGACGAGATCTTGTCCGTGACATAACCAGAAAAATATCCATGATCCGTGACACTTACTTAAGTTATCCGTGGCCATGAAAAAACATAAAA
>JAYRBW010054323.1:0-11037 GCA_036023295.1 Invenusta paracnida
CACTTATGGTTCCCCCCCCCCCCCCCTCCTCTATGGCTTCCTTTGCAAACCCCCTTTTTATCACAACAAGATGAAAGTGACTTACTTCTCCTTTCCATTGTGTGTCAGTTAACAATCTTTGTACACCTGCAATCACCCTCTTTCTTCTCCCCTCTCCCTCCTCTCCTCCCCTCTCTTTGCAATCATTTGTCTTTGTGTGTGTAAACTCTGCAGACAGAAGCTGCGCTAAGGAAACAAGGTACATACTAAAGTAATACCTCTTATCAGTTGCACTGTTTTACGAATATCTCGCACGCGGTTTGCGATAGCCAGAAATTTCCTTGTACAAAAGCTGCATGCGCATGGATAGTCTGGAGTTTTCTGCCGTGACTGTGACGTAAACGAAAATCAATAAACATGTCTGTGGATAAATGTCTTCTTTTTTTAATTTCTAATCAACATCGGCAAATGGATTAATTGTCTCTTAGGGAGAAGGGGTATAGTAATATTTCTTCGATAAGCATATCTGCGTATATGCATTGGCCAATGGAACGATTTCTTCAACGACATAACTTTTAGGAAAAATTAATGTACATCTAGTTAGATAACCAGTCAACAGATGATGTGCAATATCTTATCTTGACAAGATAACAAGTAATAATTAAGAAATGAAGCATCAGCTTTCTGCGGCGAAGAATTATCACGGCACTTCGTAGAATATGTTAATGAAAAAAATTATATAAAATATAACTGTATCGAGTGAACTCATACTGTTTTTTTTTCATTTACAGTAGAAATTGTAACAAATAAATATTTTACATCGAATCGTATTTCGTTACAAAGTTAAAAAAAAATTCATTGCTTGCTAATGTTATTAGTGACTGACCATGCTGAACTATATCATTTAACACATAATGGGCATATCAAAGTTTACTTTTCTTACGAAAAAAATAGCTCGGATTATTTATTATTATTTTTAGTGCTAAAATATATCTGTCATGAAATTTTAAATGTTTCTAAAGAGGTGAAGACGGAAGACACGCTATGTAAAGTAAAATATGTAAAGGTGAAATAAACGCGTTAAACTTTCGATTTGATAAAGAGTAAATGAAAGTGTAATAGGAAAACATATATTTGTGTTATAAATATATGAACATGATAATATATCAAATTGCAATTAAAAAAAGCCAAAATTGCCCATACACATAATGTATGTAAAATATAACGAGTTAAATATCATAATAGTTTGTACTAAAATCTAACATAATATAAGTTATTTTATAGAATTTTATTGTATAGGTATTATGATTCCGAAATGAAATCGTCAATTTGTTCTTTTTGTGCATTAAAATAGAAACTAAAAAATAGAGTAGTTACATTTTAAACTTGAAAATATTTATTAATATAAATAGTCTAGTTGAAACAATAAAATTTATTTTCATGCGCTTATCGCAGATACCCTTATATTAATACCAGCAGGATCTTGAATATTGTAACATTTTACAAATTTTAGAAAATGTACGTTCAAATTATTGCACCCAAAATCGTTATTCAATAGAATAGTGGAATTTACGAGTTAATATTAAATTAAATACAAAATTTATGTTTGAGGATTATTTTAAGTAAAATAGTTTGAATTAAATGATTTTAACGAATTAATATGAACCCATCGATTGAATAAATATAATGAATAATATAAATTTATTATATAAAATTCAAATGATAAAAATAATAAATTTCTCTCAAATTTCAAGAATTTTCACTTGCAGTAATTAATTAAGGATTGAATTTGGATATTTGTATATAAAATTATGGTAATTTTTGTAATCCCTTCTTCGACAATGTTAAGAAAGATGGAGTATAAAGTATGAGGTAGACGTAACGTATGGATGTAAACGTAGAAGTAAACGTATAATAATATACATATAGCTGGCTGTATAATAAATAATACATTCCAATTATTAACGTAAATGCAAATATATTTTTTAAACTTTTTAATTTCCAAATTCAAATTATAAAATGATACAATATATATGACTAGTTCAAAGTTTGCATATACATGGAACTAATATATATGTAATATACATTAATAATTGAAATGTAACTAAATGCAAGCTGTATAATATCTACATATACAAGCTAATTATTTCATTCTTTAAATACCTATATATTATGTATATTTTTATGTGCATATTTCTATATATTTTATCTCTCAAGCAAGATGCGATCATGAATATCGCATAATCAAAAAATTCATCAGGTTTGCATACTACATTTTAAAATATTTATTAAATACGTATGTATGTATATGTATAAAATGTGTGTATATACTACAACTTAGTTATATATTCATTGTTTTAATGAAGAAACTATGTGTACCATAATTAATTGTTACTTGATGGAAAGGAGTGGAAACCGTTGAAAAATTCTAAAATATTGGAAATGTTTTTGAAGACAATTATATGAATAAATAATTTCTGTGTAGGTCATATATATACAGTCCATGTATTTTTTCTAGAAACTTATTTATACATAACACGACACACGAACGGATCAACCTAAAATATCGTGCTCCATTTTTACGAACTTTACCTTCTCAAATATGCTTTATATTGTGAAATATTAATGTCTAACATATTTTGTTGTAAATTTGTAACAATGGCTTAAACGAGTACCTACCTAATAGTCGCCCTTGTCTAAATAAAACCATACTAAAGTGCTAATTTAAAACAAAGACAAATTTCCGAAATACAATTTTTTATAACAAAATATTTAACTTCATTGATAAGAATATAATGGCTAAACAAAAATCACAAAAATTGAAAAGAAACTATAAATCTTTGAAATAAAAAATAGCTGGTATAATTGACGCAATTTTGATTTTGATTGCGGTATTTCAATACTTTTTGCCGGTAGGTATAGTGCAGGTATTTCAAAAGTTTTTTATTTATAGCTTATTTAAAGTGAAGGTCTATTTAGGTATACACGTCAAAAAGCCTGAACGGCTATAAACCTCATATATAAGTTTTAATACTGATATCGTTTTATTGACGCCCCGGGTCACACCCCACTGCGTGTGTTTAGATAGACTTTAAATAACAGGGAAGCATGGTGCAATTTCTCTTAATGTCCATAGACCTGTAATTATTAATTATGCGATTAAAATGATTTACTAACATTGTCAAATATACATATGTGCTTGTGTATATCATACAATAATTATAGTAGCCTGAAACTACTTTTGAAAACTGCCTGCAACTTACATCAAGAGAACAGGGGACAATGTAGTGTTATTTACTTCTAAGAATAATTGAAAAGTGGTGTACTCTCATGAATATAGAGAACACTGTTGTATTATGTTTGCATTTTAACCTTACATATCGAACCTATTTATCGGTCTAACAGGAACCATGAACCCCCCTCCACCCGCCCACCTCACCCCATTGTTTTCCAACTTATAATTGGACTAGCGATACTGTTAATATTTGGCATACTAAATAAGACACTACTGCAGATTCCGTTAAAAAATGAAATACATATTTTTAAATTTAATTTATAAAATATAGTAACAAAATCAAAATTCCTGTTTTCCTTGTCTTAAAGATTTATTCGAAGTAGTAAAAACGTCATTTAGTACTAACTGGCTAAATATATTATTGTAAGTATATTATTATCTATTATCTATGTGTATGTATATGTAGATATTATCTATTATTATTACAACGATATTATCTTGTCTGCACATTACAGTCGTTTTTCTGACTATGTTTTATTGATTGAAAATTAGACTGAATTATAATAGGGGTGATGCAATCAGGGAGAGGGGGGGGAGAGGGCACTTGCATGATCCCTATATGAGGGTGCAAATGTATAATAATGAAAATGTTTTTAAATGTTGTTAAAGATATAACATATAATTTGGAAAAATTACGGGAGCTTTTACTCTCATTTTAGATAAAAAATGATAGAAGAAATAAAACAATGAGGCGATATCTGCGGGTTAAGATGCAGTTATACATTTACATCTCTGCATTTACGTTGAATCAATAATTATTTATATGTCTCTTATACGTTCTATATTCACAGAATGTAAAAGAATACATTTTATTGTACAAAAGATAAACGCAAAATAAAAAGCATACATTTATTTAACACTATACATATAACATAAATGAATTTATTAGAATAAATATCAAAATTTCTTTTGTTTTTCAAGTAATGCATAAAAACACTACAATTAAAAGGCACGTGTGTTACATATTTTGCTTATTATATCTGTGAATTTTATTTTGATGTCTACTGTTACAAATTGACAGCAAATATTACTCTGTAAGAGTATATACTAGATTTGTATTTCATAGATATAATTATGGCCATTAACGTTGGATATATTGTTATAATATATCAAGTGAATTATAAAATAATATATCGGATAGGATAACATTTGTTGACAGCATAATATTACGTAGCAATTTTATATAACCTGTTCAACCTTTTCTGTTTTAAATGACATCGAAGATTTCGAAAAATACATAAAATATTCTTCAAAGTCTTTGATTTCACTTAAAACAAGAATTGTTATTTGTAAAAAGTTAAAATATGACAGTCTTATATTATGTGGTATACAAATAATACATAAAATACTGCAAGATGAAAATATAAAAAATCAATTATAAATTATTATAGTTAACAGTACATTGGTACTCATATATGATACGAGTATATAGAGTGTGAATAATATCATCAATTATATATTAATTATATTAGTAATTATGTATATTTATTATGATTAGAGAAAACTATTTTATTCTATAGTCTATCTTTAAAGATTTTTTATAGATATCTGTCATAGATTAAAATTATAAAACTACAGATATTATTCAAATTTTCAAATTATCGGAAATTATTATAATTGTCTACAGTTTGTGGCATAATAATCTACGAAGTTATGTAGAACAATAACCTAGACTTGTTTGATTTTAATATGACAGTGGAGCTTGAACCATTTGAGAATAATGAACAAAACAAGTTTGTTATTATACCAGATGAATAGTTGAAAAAAATAGTAAATGGATTTATATCAGGAAATACAAGTAAAAAGAGAGAATGCACCATGAGACAGTCTTTAAGTTGGCGGATGAACGTAAGGAATTCACACTGAAGTTAATGTATCTTAAAAAGATATTTAAGAATTCACACCAGAAGAACTGACCTACTCTCCAAGTCATTTTATAGTTGAAGCAACTGATGAAAAGGGGAGTAAATATAGGCCCAAAACAATGCTGGACATTATACTCAACATACGGCAATATACAAGAATCGAAAATGACATACAAATTCATGAATGATATTCGCTTAAAAAATCTCTAATGATTTTTAGATTAGCAAGTTGCCAATCAATGCATGAAAGGTAAAACAATTCCCAGGAAATCGTCGAGATAATGAAAAATATTCCCAAACTCAAGATGAAAGATATAATTTGGGAAAAAAGCTGCTTTGTAGAGACGTCGCAATTTTTATTAACAACGCTTAGTTTTTACAACGATCTCAATTTCACTTTAAGAGGAGGAATAGACACTCCCAATTGAAACTAAGTAATTTCCCAAAATTAAGACGGCTCGGTTACATATACAGAATTTCATTCCGAGAATAATTCTGCTGGATTTAAATCTATACAAAGGAGCAAAAAAGTGTTACTTGTTTGCCTAATATTATCGATCTAGAAAGAACTTTTCCTCATCTATTTAAATTATTCAAAAAACATTGGCCAATAAATACTCCAGAGAGTAAATATTATTTACAAGCACTAAGCAGTCCAAAGTCCGATGTGTGGTATAGCATCCAATGTCTTGGCATTCATAAGCTCGAATCCACCATCAAACAGTTGATGTCAGATGACGAAATAAATGGTTACTTCACTATTAAGTGTATTCTTTGAAAACTTCTGCCGCAACGCATTTATACTCTAAAGGTGTCGAGGAACAAATGATATGTGAAGTCACTGGACATATTAGTATAAGTCTGGGCAGTAGGAAGTACAAATGCAGGAATGTGTCTTAAAAGTAAGAACTGTCACAAATTATTCAGGACAGTACTACTAATACAAAGCTAACAATGACCCATCACGATCATTATATTGCAGCTTCTGCATAAAAAATGCAAATTTAAATTGACGAAGAAAAGAATATTATAAACATTTATTTTGATTAACTCTTTTTTTCTATCGATTTGAAATTGCATTTTTTGTTTAGTGACTTGTTTTTTAGTGAACGCTCCTTTTTATACTATTATAAGTTTGTGGATGTGGTTTAATTTAACTGTGATTTATTAATTTAATATAAGTATTACCTATGTTCTCAAAAGTTATTTTTTATCAGAAAGCCTATTTAAGGTACCTAGGTTATAACAGACATCCTATTTGTATTCTTAATTCTGCAAATAATAACGTATTTGACGTGGCGATGTCCGAGTTAAATTTACTAAGATGACGTTAATGAATTAAAGAAGAATATAACAACCTAAAAAATAAACTTAATAAAATAAAATAAAATATAATATAATTTATCGATTTCAAGTTCTGATGACAAGGAATGTTATTTGAAACAGAAGAAATATATATTTGACTTTATAAATTAACTCATTATTTCTCATGATAAGAAATAAAAGAAGTTTTGCATTCCAATTAGAAAGGCATCCCTTAAGTTATTGTATTAGCCTAGAATGCAACGGGAAAGTTAGATTTTAAAGAGTGAATTAATGCATAGAAGTTGCGTGTGACCCTTTCCAAGGATGCTAAGTAGCACTCGTCTAATCAATTGTGCTATAATTAGTATTTACTGTTCTAGAACTAGCCTTTTTACTGAACACCATGTAGAATAAACGTTTAAACTATTTCTTTATGAGGTTATAAAACAAAAAAACACACAGAATCTAATCCAAATCAAGAGAGTACTATTCGACCATGAAGTATTTACCAGATAATACTTTTAATTATGACATTATACATAGTAGCCCTGATATTTAACTCCTTTACATATATTCAGTTCTTCCTCATATACACAACTGTGAATCTTAATCAGAAAAAACCCGAAAAATAAACAAAAGGTATTATTTGGATTTTGATTGCTAACACTTCATAAATCCTACTATTATTTTGTTTTGGTATAACATTTCTATACAGCGCCGGGTAGGTTTTCTAGAAAGCTAATAGTTGTCAAATAATTTTTGAAAAATCTACGTAAAAAATCCAACGAATACAGAAAAAAAGCTATAGATTAAAATATGAAACTTCAATGAATTGAAAAGAAAATGCTTTTTTTTCCTAAATATAACAAAATTCTACAAAAACTGAACTTATTTCAGATTACTTTCATTATTATACACTTCGTTAGAAATGTCTGTATATAATAACATCGATATTAAATTACGACGAAATACGATCTCAATATTATCTTTTTTAGAGCGATTACATATATCCACGAACGATTTATATTACATAAAGAATAAATAAATACATACATATATATTATTTAACTTATAAGGTACTATATTATACTTTGTTAACTTTTGTTAAAACAAGTATTATGTAACATGCATTTATTTTTTAAAAACAGTTTTTTGTAGCGATATTTGAAACATATCTATTTATTAATTATTAATAATTATCCTAGAATGGTGAAATAATTACACATATACGAGAAATTTTATTTTCATCGCGTAATGTGCAATAATTTTTTAGTTATTAAAACAACTTCACTTGAATTGATTAAAATATAATCCCTGCTTTAATCATTGTATTATACGAGTATGAAAGATTCTGTAAAATAATATAGAAAGATTTTTGCCTTAAATTTGATGTCATTTAGATTATAATATTTAATTTTTTTTTTATTAGAGTTTAATGTTGTAAGTAACTGTGATTGGTAGAATTATATATTTCCATTAAATGTTTTAATCATTTTAAGATTAAGGGTAAAATAATAGAGAATAGATGATATAATGCACTGGGTATAAATCGATAACACACGTATAATTAATTACTACAAAACAATGTTTGTAATTGAAATTATTTGTAAAGTATAAATATTCCTTGACTATTACTTGCAGAAATAATAATATAAATTATAAAATATTAAAAATACTATTTTTACAATAATCTGCAAAAATATATTATATAAATATAAATACTGTAATTCCACCTACGGAGGTTTAATAATTTATATAAAGGATTTAAAAATGTAGACAAATTATAGTGCTTTATATGTTTGCAAAATAATTAGTGTTCTTTTACATTCGCTGGATAATAAATGATTAGATAATAAATAATTAGATAATAAAACTATGATATATAGTTTAGAATAATAATGAAATAATATAATAAATAATATATTGTAACTCAATATATGTATATTGTAAAATATTATCTAATGTAAGACTAAGTATTTAACAAAAGTGTGTTTTTGACATCTAACAACTAGGATCAAGGAGTATCAGTTAGGAAGATCTCCGTTAGTAACCCATTTATTTAACTTATAGTACTTTTAACACTATGCTGTTGGTTCAGGATAAAGTGTCCACTAACAGGCACTACCCGAAAGTATGCTACGTACACGGGACAACCTTTACATTTTTATTTTCAACAATGTTTTCTCCGAGGATCACTAAGGATTCCAAATTTCAATTAGGATTTCTTTAATAATTAGCGTTAGGTTTATCGAATTTCCATATTATGATCAAGGAAGCCATTTTAATTAAAACACATATAAATCCTCCCTTAAATAGAACTCTTACAAATAAAAATGACATCCTTTTTCTTAATATTTTCTAGTCTTATAAATTTTGCTTTTTTCTCTCTATATCGGCCATTTTCCTATTTAGTGTTTTTGGTCTATCATACTATATATAACCCGTCATATTTTAATTTTTGTTTTTTAATAAATTTATTATTCCAGACTAATATATAATATTATTCGCCAGTTTCATATTTATTGCACCGAAGAGAGGTTATGCAATAAACTCTTATTCGTTGTTGAATGTTTTCACTTTTTTATTAAAAAGTATTTTAATTTATTAATTTTTAACTGTATTCAAACATATATTTTGATTAAAACAGTTCAAAATTAATAAATAGACTTAAGTATTTCTAAATGCGATATATATATTATTATTATTCTATACATCACATTAAAAGTTAACATTACATACTTTAGCCATTCAATATGAAATATCTCTGGAATATGGCAAATACCTACACTAATAAATTACGAAATATCCAATATTTAGGTTAATTAACAATCTCTTGTTCTCTCTAATATACAGTTAGAAAACATGTCTGCCGTCCCTGGAAAGGAAATCTATAAAAGCTATTCGTCTTTGCATCCAGCCATCTATTCTATTCTAATTACACATACAGTGTTATCAAGTAAGAAGATGCAATTTAGAAGATAAAAAATGTATGTATATGCAGAGTTGCGAACACTGATAATATTTCGTTAAATGTAAAAGGGTTTCATATTATGCATAAATATTTCTTCGTTTCAGCTTATATATTTCAGTAATAAAGGATACATTTCTGACAATTAGTCAGAAAAACTTGTAATATACAATATTATAGAAGATAATATGTTCAGTATAAAAGACTTTCTCGACCAACAGTAAAATATTCATAGGGACCTGAATTCTTGAAATTATTAAACTTAAATATATATGTTTTTATATAATAAACCTATTTACATGGCGGAATGTGGGTTGGCCTTGGCGAAGACGGAGTGTCGTCTTTCTTCCATGCAGGAGTTGATGTCGAGAATTCCAAGCTCATGGAGTGTTGCATTTGAAATAGTGTCAGAGTAGTGCAAACCATGAGCAAAGCACGATGAGCCGCGTCAAGGTTGTCTGCTGTCGCCGTGGTAAGCGAAAGAGCTTCCAGACCGTATAGGTTAAAATTGGAACAACTGTGGCGTTGAATAATTTTAATCAATACGCCTTCAAATAGCTTACCAGAATGGTTGCTCACAATATTAGTTGTACTGAAAGCAACATTCCATTTCAAATGTGGTTTATATAGTTTCAGTGAAATATCACTTATAGGTGTTACGTATAAGTTATTTTTAAGCTACCTTTAACGACTGAAATTCCAAAATATAATATTACAGAGCATATTTAGTTATATTACTTATATTTTTATAAATGAAGTATAAACTTATTTACATGGAGGCAAATTTATTCTACATATGTAAAAATTAAAAATGTAAAATATAACGTATTTAATGTTTTGACAAACTTTTCGGGTGTATAATTTTTAACAACTATTTAAATAGTCAATCTTATTTTGCGTTGGTGTTATTTTGAAATATTTTATTCCTGTTTTTAAATGTATCTCTAATTAAATCTGTTGGGCTTTGAAAGATAAAATAGATATTTAATTTACTAATTCCTTTTGAAATATAAATCTTTTTAATGACATAAATAAGGTATTTTTTGTAATCAAATATACTAATAAAGAGATACACAATAACTACGTCAATTAGAATTTGCTCATAATTGTTCTCTATATTTTGAAACAAAACAAATATTATTAAATATTTTTAAAGGATGAAAAGTCATTCTACGCTTTAATGTTTATCTAATTACAATAATTATTAATTGCTTTTAAATAAAAATGCATATCGTGAAAATTTAAATTCATATCAATAGTTTTGTAGACACTTTTTCTATCTATATAATACAGTTAATAAACGATAAAATTATTTATAATATTAGCGCTAACCAAATTGTGATTGATATCGATGCTTGATATAATATTGTTTATAATTGATTTTATTGTTCGAAGAATTAAATATATATATATATATAGCAAAGCGAAGTCAATTTTGCAAAGTTGGATGACTAGATTAATGTTTAGGTGCAGGCTTTTAAAAATTTTAAATGAGAAATCTTAACGTTTTATAGAAAAATATTTTCAAAAATACGAATTCGTATTTTGTGAAACAATTCAAGGAAAAAATAATTATTTTTCCAACGACTTCACCCCCCCCCTCTTTGTCCCCGAGAACAAAGACC
>JAYRBW010054334.1:0-31792 GCA_036023295.1 Invenusta paracnida
CCGAGAACCTATAGTTAAATATCAATAAATTCGGAGGATTTTAAACCATTTAATTGACACTGTTGACCCCCATCAGATAACGAAAGGAAACGAGTCGATAGCTACTCACCAATTCAATCTCAACTTTGAGCTGATTTGCATCCACTTGGCCAAGTTTGGGTGTAAGTGCAGGCGATGCATCATTTGGCGTATTTAGAGCCGAAGTAAAAAACGTTCCCCTCTTGGGTACTGCAAGTTGATTGGATGAAGATGTTGAGACGCCACCCGGTCTGTTATCAGTCGGTGGCGGGAAGGTGGTCCGCTTAAAGGCATTGCCATTGCGATTGGGAGCGATCCACTTCGTGGGCCGGCGGGTAGGGCCATCAACTCGGCTAGATATCCGCTGACTGCCTCCGCGTAGTACGGGTTGTCCGGTCGGGCCTGGAGCGCGCTGCTGTTGGATCAGCATCTGGTTGATCTCGGGAGAGTTGAGCTCCTTCATGGCTATGTAGATAGGCGTCTTCATCTGGTTGTTCTTGAGTTTGGAATCGGCGCCGCACTTCATTAGTTCGCGAACAATATCAGTTCTGTTTTGGTAAAATATAAATTTTAATTAAACAAAAGTTAACAAAATGAAATTAATAATTTATATATAACAATCAGATTATACAATTAACTATTATTAATGAGAACATTGGCCTTGTTGTTATAATGTATTGAAACAGAAATTTTGAATATTTAAACTGGACTCGTTTTCTTATATATTTTTAAATTAAGGATTCCTTAGTAAAAGAAAGATTTAAGGACGCCTATATTTTGTGTTCTTTTATCAAGTACCTCTTTCCTAATACTTGTTTAAAATAAGTTTTCCTTAAGCGAATATTTAAATTTATGTTTTTATGTATTCAAAAATAATAATAATATTCATACCAATTGGTATACATAGATTTCTGAGCACAAAAATGATTTCAATTATCATTTTTTTAATAAGTTTCAATTTTTGGCTTGAAGGATTTAAAATGTTTCAATTCAAGTATGCAGATTTTTCAGTTCATCTTATTGATAGACTATTTTTATTATATCTCATTATAATTTTAAGTGATCCTTTCTAATAAGAAATTGTGTTCAAATTTTTCACCTAGCCAACTATTTTAATGAAAATTGTAGTTAAAAATAGTAATTTATTGTAAATCATAACTTAATAATTATAGAAAATGCGTAGTAAAATGATTAGCCTGTCATTTGAAGTTTTGACACAAATTCGAATCCTGCTTTTATTATCTATTAGAATGGGATCTCGCTTTATTAAGTTAAAATAATGAGCAAATAAGTGACCAAAATTTATGCCACTAACATGATTTAAGGGTTTTATGGGCTATACATATAAAACCACTCTTGTTGACACATATAATCTTTCCATTTAAAAAATATATTTATTTAAACAGTAAACTATTGTTTCCATTTTAGGTGACACCCCTTTCATTTAACTATACACAACTAAACAGTTTCATATATTGTTTCATTTTTAAATTGATAAATTTATTTTTCTACAAATTCGATGCACCAATCTGAGAATTGATTTATTCGATCAAGTTTAATGAAATATGTACATATATAAATAAGGAACCCTAAATTCTAATATATTTAGAATAAATGGTGAAATATATATTTAAGATTTATGTTTCGCTACTATATAAAATACCTAAGTGGAAGATGAAATATTTGTATCATCAGATGAAGAGAAAGGGAGCTAAAAGAAACTTATAAAAAAGGCTAAAAATCATGTATGGAAATTTTAAAGGAACAAGAGGAAAAGGTAGGCCGCCAATGACACAATGGATTGATGACTTGAAGGGGAGGTGTGGAAGTTCAATGAAGGAAGTGGAAGATGAGGTCAGAGATAGAGCAAGATGGAAACTGTGTGTTCAGAACTGGGTACGCAACTACGGTCCACACGACTAGACAATTGATGATGATGAAGAAACTTAAGTGTAAGCAAAGTTATGTTATAGTAACTACAAAATATAAAAATAGAATATATTTTTACCGCTTAATCAAAATGTTCCACTCACTTTCGGCACGCCACCGCCACATGCAAGGGAGTATTTCCATCTGCATCCTTCTCAGCTAACTGCAACCCAGCCTTGATGAGCAGATTGAGAGACTCCAGATCCCCCATCCGTGCGGCCAAATGCAGTGCTGTGTCCTTCCGAAGCTTCGTTCGTGCCCCTAGATTGAGCCCCTCACAATCCAACAGTCGCTCAACTATCACTGAGAATCCACGATTCACTGCAACATGGAGCATCGTCTCACCCGCCTCGTTGACCGCGTTCAGGTCTAAATTTGACTCCCCAGTCTCCAGCAGAACCTCCAGACCTTCGTCGAAGGCCTCTTCTATAGTTAAATGAACAGCACGATTACCATTGATATCTAGCGATTCGTTAATAAGCTCGGGATATGCAGCTTTTATTGTCGCCAGGAGCACCTTGAATCGCCGGATATCCGAAGCCTTAATAAAACGATTGAGGTCGCGAAGATGTTGCTCGCGAATTCGAGTTTCCGCGAGAGTCGTTGCCATGATTACGTGTTTCTTTCAGCCGTAATTTCAGTAAATAATTTTAGCTGCTGGAGTTGGTCGAAAATTGGTAGTAAACATAGAAGGAAAGCAATTTATTCAATTTTTCAGCAAAATGCGTCAGTTAGTTGAGTTTGTAATCGCAACCTTATATAATAGTGATACAAACCTCAGTCGTCTATTACTTATACCATCAGAAGATAGTAGGTATCAGTAGTCGTAATAGCAGCTTAGTTACCAAAAGAGGTCGTTTTCTAGCTGACGTCTTCTTGTACGACGTTGCTATACTATACCTATAAAGGATAAGCTACATAAAATGCCCACAAAGGCATAATGGGGTGCCTAATTTATACAAAAAGTACGCAAACACTTCACTTGTGGTATTCAGTCCTAAACTCACGCAATAGCTGATCAAGAGCATATTCAGACTCGCGCTTAAAGAAGCATTGAATCAGTGCTTTAAACAATCAGTGGTCATTATAGGTCTGGTCACACCTGAATAGTTTTATTAATAATTAGAAGGTTCACTTGTGTTGTATGAATGTACATTTTAGTAACAGCAAACAATTATATGAGCATTTAGAAAAGATTAATATTTAGGTGAATTTGTACTTAAAGATACACGATCAATATTCAATAATATACAGATCCATAAACGCCAAAGCTCAAACATATTATGATGTTGATATAGTGAACTTGTGGTTTGTAAGAACAATATTAGTTGATATGACTAATAATAATAGCTTAAAACGTTAATAATTATGAGTATAAATAATATCTGCATACAATTTTCAAATTGTAAGAATATTAACTGCATCATAATATTCAATTATCATGATTTTAATACATTCGGGAAAATCTTTAACAATTAATAATATAATTAAGATTTAATAAATTGGTGATTTTTTTTAAATCATACTTTATATTTTCGCTTTACATTAAGCTATTCAGTAATGTACCTATAGTAAACAGTACATTCAATGTATCATCAAATTGAAGTGAAATCTGAATTTTAAATTCAGAAAATATTTGAAGCTCGCATTAGAACCAATATTTAGCATAGATTTGAATACAACAAGTTGGATATTGTATATATACATACATATATACATATATATGTATATTTCATAGAATCATAAATATTATACACAATTTTTACATTATAAATATGAAAACGCCTAAACATTACGATACATTTATAAATTTCAATTACCATCAGTAAATAATGTTTAATATATATAATATGTATAATATATACGACACATACGAATAATTTGATATATTATGCAAATAGCTTAAATTACAATTATTATAATATATTAAAATCTCATTTAATATATAACTTAGTTAAGTATATATATTAAATGAGATTTTTAAGGCTTTTCATATTATGTATATATGAAATTATTATAAAATTTAAAAGATTTAGTATACCTAAGTATGATTTAAAATTGTACTACTAAAATATTTTAAATAGAGTTTGGATGAAGATTTTATCTAGTGCAGAACGAGCTATAGGATTTACAAAATGCAGAACATAATTAACATTGATTTTCTGTTTGATGTTTTCCATTGATATGTGTAAATTAAAAAATAATAATGCGTTAAACAATTGTTAACGACATATACCAATATTAAAAAGATATTTTGTAAATAATCAAGATCAAATATATCATTATTAATTACTGAAAATACTACAGTATTTCTCCTTTTTCTAAATAAATTAAATGGTAATATGCCTATAATTTTAGATAATATCGAGGATTTTTATGATAAAAATGTGATATTATTTATGAGAACAATATGAATATTTCTCTACAAAAAATTACGCTGAAAGTATAAGTAATATAAGTTGATGGAGTATTTACATTATGTGACTTTCAAAATGAGCTTCAATATTTAATTTTACTGGATAATGTCTTTTAGTTTCTTATGCCAATAATACGTCAAAATAACACATTTGTTACTCTTCATACAATGAAAATTATTTTAACACGTATTAAACAGCTCAGCCTAACTGGAATTAGCAGCATATTAAAGAAACTCGTTTCAAATTTTTATACTAACTAGATCTTTTTTAATTCATAGATTTGATATTATTTGCCTAAATAAAGAGTGTAAATTCTTCTAATGTGTGCGCACACTTTATATCTTATAAGTTTAGTGAGTTATACGCTCAATTGTTGAACCTAATAAGTTCCTATTATTACATGTCTCTTTACTCGCTAAGATGCCTTTGCGCTACAACTATTGTTAAACGAACTTTATGTTGACTATATATGCACATGTGTAATACATACAATATGATGCAAACTTAAGGCTTATACGCTTCAAATCTCTATGAAATTGCTTTATTTCCATAGATATTATCTGTATAATATCAATAAAGCTGTTAACATCGATTTTCGGTTATTAACGGGATTCGATGTGAATTACAGTGCATATTGGTTTATTACTATTTTTATTACCCACATTATTTTACTATTTTTGATGTGCGTTTGGTTGAAATAAGACTTATATTTTTATTAACTGAAGCTTTGATGCACATAGTATCAGCATATATATATAATATGTATATTCCTTATAGGTATGTTTATCGGCACGTGTTTTGCATATTGTATTTCAAATAAGGAGTATTACTTTACAATAAGCTACAGTATTACTCATTATTTTAAAATTTACATTATAAATTGTACATTATCTCTGAATATTAAAGGTATCGATAGGATACTGAAAAGAAGTCTTCTAAATAACTTCGATTGATATATTCAAGCTATATAAATGTGCATTTATACAACATTTCTAAACAACATGACTGTGTGTATACACACTAATAAAAATTGCGCAACAGATCATATGATGCTGAAACTATAGTTTGTGTATTGTCCACAACATACACATACTTAGAATAGTATGCTTGCTGAAAGTTCAGTAAACTTCCATCAAGTTACAAAGTAGTTGAATTTACCTAATATTATTAAATAAATACGATTTTAGACAACAGACAAAATACTTCGATTACAAGAAACGCCTAGACATCTTTCGTCAACTATATATCGTAATTGGGTGAGTGACAGTCCAATTAAAAATCGCAACTCTATAAACTATACTATCAGTAGCCTAAACGTTTGAAGCATTTGCTTTCTGGATTAAACATAGTTATAAAATTCTCCAATACCTCTTTATGAAACTATATATTATGTACACCTGTATCAGATTACTTTTTTGGATAAATTATGCAATGTTAATACATAGCGGTCACAAAAATTTTGAGTTCTAATTTAAGATAGATTTGTAATGTTTCTAATTATAAGATAATACATTGTAACAGGCACTTGAGTTCCGCTGACTGTCATAATACAGTATTAAAAAAACATAATATATAAATAATCGCTCAGTTCACTCTGGAAGCATTTCATTATTCATCACAGAAAAGTAAATGAAATCTGCCTTCAATTTCAGAAACATTCCATCAATTTTACTGATTGGGAAACAAATTAATGCGACGTAACTTTTCGTACTTATTACACTTATGTGTATTTAATACAAAAATAAAAGGAGTTTTCTTGGATAATTGAATTATCTAGAACTATTCCCATTTGGAACCGACAGAAAGTAAACTTGTTAATATTTAGTAACTTTAATTTTTTAATTAAGAGTAAGGGTTATACTTCACACACATTTATTGTATGTTTAGTACACAGAATCATTCGTTTGTTTTGAGGCTTAAAGCCTCAGTCACACCTAGGGTCACACTTCCCGACAGGTTGCGATCGCTCGGTTAACCAAAATCGGCGAGCGGTCGCCCTGAAAGGGTTATCGCAGAGCGTCGGTGGTGACCGGTACTGAGTTACGAACGGTTCGCATTTTGTCACAGATTCTTAGGACACGGCGACCTGTTGATAAGCAGTCGGCAAGCGGTCGATACGAACAGCTTTTGCGCAGTCAGACATGCATCACCGATCACCACCGACTGCCTCCGAGCGGTCGCCAACCAGTCTATATCTGACTGCTCACACTTTTTCTACCGACCAGTCGGTGACGACGGGTCGCAGAGTAAGATCGGTGGGGGTCGCCGATTTTGAGTTTAGGTGTGACTGGGTATTACGAAATTATTACACCATTATTGGAAATAAATATGTCAATCAATCACTTATGAAATATATAATAAATATGTTGAATGTATTTCAATCGACAAATTAAATGCGTAAAAATATCCGAACTTACATTGAAGTGTGCTCTAAATAACGATAGTAAACATAATTAGAAATCATTACTATATAATTAAATACCTAAAATTATTGTAAATTTGAACACTAAATAAGTTTCTACAACTTAATGTAATTAAATATTGCTTAAAAATAATAAGCACTGTTTATGCTTCCTAATTAATCATATTAACATTTATACGGGAAGACATTATACTCTGTCTTATATCACAAATATAATTGTTTAGAAAAGGATCATTGATAAACAGCTTAACAGCAAACTAATGCATAAAACATGGCCTTACGTAATAGAGAAGAGAGGATTCGACGATGCTATTCGAGGTTATCATCCGTGTGAGCGTAGCTAATTGTTATCAGTCAGTATTCACGAAATATTAGATGATGAACTTTAAGAAGTTCTTAGCTAATATTATAAGCAGGCCATTTAAATCAATCAGTATTATTATTATTTAAAGATTGCACAACTTAAAATGCAAGGTATAAATAGAAATGAAATATAAATAAATGCATAATTTGCGAGATGAATGGATTGTCGAGCGATATAATAAATTTCGTGCTGAGACAGTTGGATAAGGAGACAAATGCGGACCACAACAAGGAAACAGAGTTTAGATTCTCTGATGAGAACGAAGAAACGATCAAGACACTAACTGCAAAAAATATTGTTCAAAATACTGCAAAAAAATAACATACGCTTTGAATTTGTGGAGGAGTTAAGCGACCGAAAAGACTAAAAAACTAAAACTCAGTTCCAAAACAGTTCCAATAAAGGGAATTAAAACTTTATTGTAGCAGAACTGAATGAGTGAATTCCATATTTCAACTTAATTATTATGATACTGTATTCCAATTATTTCTGGACTGATATAAGTGTGCATTCTACGTGATCATTTATTAGGTAATAAAACATAACAATTGTTAAACCATGTATTTGTATATACTGTCAATTATATGACAATTCATTTCTTATATATAATTTCTATTTATTTTATAGAAAAAACATTTCTGGATATTTCTACAGTTAATAGTTGCAGTAAATATGATTAAAATTTAATTTTCAATTATAACGTTTCTTTCTATTTATTAAAGCTTAATACTTTTTTAAATATTAATTTAATATAAGTGAAATATTATAACTATTTAAGTTTAAGTAAATTAGACATTGCAATCCCCTTCTCAAAAGTAAAAATACACCTCTACATTTAAAGTGTAAAAAACATTTTTATTTATCATTGCATTTAATTGTTAATTCATTTTAATATGTATTTTAATGCATTAAAGTTTTATTGGAATTTATTTTTTACTATTTAAAATGTCTGAAATGTCTTTTTATTTAACCTATTAATAGTAAAACTGCTTTTGAAAAGCTTACTTTTCTTATTATGTTTATAAATCTAAGATGATACATTTCGAATTATTAACCGTTAATTTTTCTTAATAAACCGTTAATCAATTTGATAAAAAGATAAAAACACACATCTATTTATTGATTTTAAAGAAATAATCCTTAACAAAACACAGTTCTAAATTTATTTTTCTACCAAAAATATGAGTATATAAAAATTTCTTAACCAATAAACTTTTTCATCGAATCAGAATCTAGTAACTGGAATAAGTTAGAAAGATTCATAGCATGTAAATGTTTTCGTTAGGATTCTACACCTATGACAGCACACTGGGTCAATATATCTGAAGAGCTTATATTCAAAACATGTAATCAGTTTTTACATACGGTACATTAACAACTCTTAGTTATACTTGTGTTACACCTCATAACTACAAAACCTTCGGTTTTACATGTGCTATAGTATCTTGGATAAAGAATAACAATGCTACAATTCAGTGGAATTCTTGCTTTACTGACTGTATTGCAAGGCATCAGTGCAGTAGATTTCCCAGCCTGTAAGTTTAATTGTTTCCTAGCAACCAAATGCAACTCACAGGTACTTACATGTGCCGACAGTGTACCAAGCGAGTACCGAAGTCTTCTGCTTGAATGCGTCATATCGGGCAAAGTTGTTATAATTGGCACTAAAAGTCAGGCGAATAACGAACGCCTTATAGCCGACTACCTCGACCCCGATCTTATCACCTACCTGACAACGAAAGGAGGCATGTCAACGATTCTTATCTACAGCTATCTGAGCTCAGTTACCTCCGAGAGTCTGATCAAACCACTCCCCAAGGGTAGTTACAGTCTCTTCCTTAACGTCGCGCGTACTGTCTACTACGATCCCTTTCTTCGTGTCGACGGCAACATCGAATTCGGCCTGCTAAATTCCGATTATATTCCGCTTAGTTCGGATGGTCCACCCGCGAAGAACTACATTCTTTATTTAACTCGTTGCCAATATGTAAAAGCTACCGTAGACCCCTTCCTTGAGGCAGCCTGCTATTGTCGAACCTTCTATCGGGCACAGAATCCAATCTCCTATTTTCCAAAGTCACTCGAAATGATCAGGACACACAAGAATTATCGTAAACAGGGAGGGCAATGCGGCAAAGTCAACGACTACGCATTCTGCTCCAAAGGAAAAATGGACTACAAAGGAGAGTACACCTGGCATTGTAGAACGTGTTGCCAGATCAATGCAACGGATATCCAGACCAGACTGAAGCTGCCGGTACAGAAACCAGACTATTGCTACCCCCGGCAGAGGGGTGGTCAGTCTAAACTTATTGAATTAGGCAGTCCTTCCGTTTTCTTCACATGTTTCTTTACTCTTTTGAGTTCATATTACTTTTCGTAAACAACTTATATAATATGTATATGAAAAGCTTTGAAAAATATTATTAATTGGAATAATCTAAAAAGAAATTTCAGTTTTTGTTCTCTTCCAATTCTTTGTATTGTGCCATATAATGGTATGATTTATTAGAAAACAATTGCAATCTAGTTTAAAAAACGTATATGTATTGTTTACTTAATAGTTTAATATCCCTCTATGATTTGTATATGTAAATCAATAGAACAATTTCTATATAATTTTGACAATGAATATGCGTATATAATAGAATATATATTAATGGATAGAAAGTATAACTTTATTACTTTTACTAAGACTGTACATACATTTGTATAACACATTTTATTACGCATACAATTTAGAATGTAATTCCAATTATTTAAATAAAGTTTGTTTCAACATGTTATTCAGAATATATACATTGTTTTGCCTTTAAGTTAATAAACATAAGTAATGACCATACAGTAATTAAATATAGTTTCGACTCAAATGAATTCTGGATGCAGTTTAATGCTACTATTAAGCTACCTACCCGAAAGCTTTTGCAAAATAATGTTTTGAAAACTGACATTAGTGAAACAGCTTATGTATAGTAAAACAATTTTAGATATACAGGCAATAAATTATACTTTTGCTCTAAAATATCATTTGCTCTAATTTAATTAATTTAATAGAAATATCTAATACTAGTTTTAGTCTACCCATTTACATAAAATTTATTAAAATAAAACGACTTCTTTCTATTGATGAAAATTTACAGCGTGATGCATATGAAATCATTGAGTCAAAAATCTGTGTTTAATTAATCTATGGGTATGATCTAAAATTTATTTTATTGTCTAGTTAAAATAGCCAGATTTATTTAAGGCTTTCCAAATGTGCTTACTTTTTAAGAAACAAAATCCTGTAATATATGGTATCCATCGACCTAATTCTTAGCTAAGGTTAAAATTTACAACACATATAAAATATGTATATTTGTATTTTACTATTGTAACAAGCTTTAAAATATTAAAATGAGGGGTATCTAAAAGTAGATTGCAAATTCATGAAACATTCTTATCGTCAATACTCCATTTAAATACGAGAGACTTATTTTAAAATGCTATACTTTTAAAATAATTCAAAGTATGAAAATAGCCGAAACATATCCTAAACCTTCATTCTCTTCCAAGTAAGCACGTTTAAATGATCGTTGCAAATACATTTATAAATTTATTGCATTTGCAAATTAAACCTGCCTAAAAAAATTGTTACTCTCAATTTGACCACTTCACCTTATTATATATCACGACTAAGAACAATTAGAATCTTAGGAAACAAATCAATAGGTACACAATTTTTTCATCAGTGGGCATAGACATCTAGAAGTGGGTTTAACATCTTGAAACTTTTCATTGGAAGTACGTAAACATGAGTTGAAATATTGAACTATAATAAATGATAATAAGTATCGAATATGTATATCTAAATGGACTTACGATTGAAAATTACCATCATGTACGTGTAACAATTAAGCACTAGAGCTTTAAAGCTCATATTTTTCTGGTACTGTATAATAAACTTGTATCGAAGACATCGGCACACAAGAATTTAACTAACTTACCACTCGTTTGCAGCTTAATATATATAAAAAATATATTATACTAACATTGGAATATGCACAAAATACATTTGTTTCGTTTCAACTAATTTAACATTTTAAATTCTATGCATATAAAGCATACATATTAGCAATCGGCCCGACCAAACTATCAAATAGGTTCCTATATCCTAATCCTAATTGTGAGTGTGCCTAATTTGATGATTGTGTATGATTGTTTTTATTGTTTATTGAATGCCTTAATATTCACAGAAAAACACTCAATACCAAGCTTTTATTAACAGGTGCAATATCTATAACCAATTAAAAATACAAGTTATTTATAACAAGGCATAACATTGATTTGCTAGGCAATCTTCGGCTAACGCTTAATTGGCTGAAATTTGGGCTTTTCCGGTAATTCAATTAAACTTTTTAATTTTATTGTGACCATTTTCCTTCCACAAATGACAATTCCTTGTTTTTCAATGCTAGCTGTTAGTTTTCTCTTTTACAAAATATTGTCACCCTTGTTGCCAACAACAGTCGGCAACATTGTGAAAAATGAATGAAACATCAGGACGTTAATTGCCCTTATAAGCACTCGAACCTGTAATTGCAAACTAACAAAAAGTATAGATTTTTTTGAAACTACAATTTAAGGCAATCTATAATTTTATTTTCTTGCATCCATTCATTATCACACATATTTTGTGACGCTCAAATATTGGGACCAGTGACTGACGCAATTTAATCGCTCGGGTAGCCTTTCACATAATTGAACTCACTGTTTTTGATTTTCTTTATAGACATAAGAAGTAATGACCTATTTTATGGTGGAAACTTTGTCGCCTACAATTCAAAAGACAAAATAGGACAATTTTTGGGATTGTTGTGGGAGGCGTACATTCTCGAGGTTTTAATGTTCTCAAAATCCTTCTTCGATAAAGAACTTCCTACATTCTTACTGATATATTCATGATTTATATAAATATACTTTTCACCATCACTGTCATTAGCTATATACACCAAACAAATCCAGTGTCAATGGAGGCAAAACCATTACAAAACAAGATTTGTGGCAGAAAAGATAACTGGAGAGAAAAGGCCCTTATAAGAGTTGTGTTTAATTTTAAAAATCTAGGTCTTAGTGGAAGAATCTAATTATAGGAAGGATCTTTAAATGATAAAATATTTAAAATGAAAGAAACGTCTTTTGTGAAAGAATCAAAATGGAGGATAGTCCTATATGACGTCAGGGCTCTTGGTGGTTGTAAGGGTCCTTAAAAAGTTGAAGAATAAAGCAACAGGCAAAGGCCCTAGTTAAAAACGTATTTTAGATGTCTAAAACGCTTCTTTGATCAATTTTAAACAATCACTTTCATCTACAACATAAATTATAAATACATATTTATTCATACATATATATTTACATAGAAACGATCTAATCACCTGTTTACTTTCATTGAGCTTGTGTTTTAGTTGTGTCCACCCTTGTGTAAAGATGTGCGTATTGTATGTAAAAGATGTAATATATACTTAAGGAAGCCGCTATAATATTAAAAAATTAAAATTATTTGGTGTAGCGATTTAATAGCATTAAACTAGAGAGTCGATAAGAGTTGAAAATCTGTAAATCCTTAGGTTCTGTATGAAGTAACCACTTGTTTAACCTATTTTATCCAAAATTCACTTGTTGTCATGTTTCGAATAATATATAGTATGAAAAAATTATTTAAAGTTGTGTGTTATCTTTTATACAATTTGTCAACCTCAATTGTTAATATTCAAGATCAATATTATTAATATTTTTATAATAATAATGATAATAACAAGCATACATTTTGATAAAAAAGGTATATTAATAAGATATATAAGTATTACAATATTTACGAAATATTTTGTTATTCGCAACATTTGCTATTTCGGAGATTATATTAATGTTTAAGCTTTATAGTAACAAAATAATATTATCCTACTACGTCTAATATTCAAGAGAGATGCAGCTCTCTAGATCATATGTATATATCAATCAAAACTTGCTATTAGATATACAGTCCCGGTCAATGATTTAGCATAATTTTAAAAAATAACAGTTTTTTCAGTTATTATTACAAAACTGTCAGCATACATCAATTTAACTAGCCAATCAGATTTTATTTAGTCAGCATGACATTCTGACATTTTGACAGCTTTGTATGTTATATATAAAACACTACTCGTTATGCAACGTTCATTTCAGACACTTCGGTGACTCCCTGGGGACTTAATAATGGTTAGAAATCGTAACACTTCTACTACTAAAGTTGCTCAAATAGTGATTCTAAGATATGAAGAGTTTACTCAGACAGTAATTGGAGAGAGGCTCGGTGTTAATCAATCTGTTGTTCAGCATTGTTTAACACGTCATTTACGTACAGGATCCTATAATGCAAGGAAAGCCCCTGGTAAGGCATGTGCAACTACCCCTCGCACTGACAATGCAATACGACGAATAGATACTTTCAATCCTAACGCTACATCAAAGTTGATCAAATCATCATTGCTGAATAACATTTAAGTGGGAAGACAAACTATTCAGCGTCGCTTCCAATTTGACTTCGGTTTGAAAGCGTACAGATCGGCAAAAAAACCCAAACTGAGCCAAAAGAATGTTCCTGATAGGATGCTATTTTGTCAGACCTACAGAACATGGGCTGCAGATGACTGGGCTAAAGTTTTATTTACAAATGAGTCAACTGTAAAACAATTTCAGAGCTAAACACATTTTATTTGTCGCCCAGGGCCATCAAGCATTCTTCTACTGTGATGGTGTGGGGTGCCATAAGTGCCAAAGGTAGAGCTGCCTTGCATTTTATCCCTGAGAAGACGTCTGTGACTGCTGCTACTTATCTGCCTTTGCTACAAGACAAATTACCCCCAATGGATGTCAATTTGAGACTGTACCATATTTCAGCACGATGAAGCACCTGCTCATACAGCGAAAGTCGTCCAACGTTGGCTAACAACATGACTCCGCGACAACCGTTACACATTACTCAGCCTATGGCTAGACAACTCTCCATTTTGTCATAGTACATTTTCGCATTTTATCTGACTGAACGATTATATTAGTAACATAGTATCATATTTATAACATATTATCATATTAGTAACATAGTATCATATTTGTAACATATTATCATATTTTTTAGCAAGTGTTAATGGTTTTATTACATTTTATTACATACATACTCAATTTATTGGGAAAAGGTGTTTTTTTAATAATCCTAAATCATTGACTGGGACTGTAGGTGTATAGATGTAAGTGTAAGTGAACCCTGAAATTGAAAAAATTCTAGTAAATAATATACAATAATAGAATCCTAGTTGAAAAAATTTCAACTTCTGTATTTTCATTTGTTACATAGAAAACAGTTAAGAAACTCGGGTAGCCAATAATATAATTGGGAAGTCAAAAGAAATTACTTAAGTTCGCGAAAAGACCTTTTATAGCTCGAAAACAGCACACGCTTCAATTAATAAATAAACGATACACATTCCAGGATTGTTTGTTGTTGTAAACTCTCAGTTTGACACTAACCCTCGGAAAGAGTTAAACATATTTGAGAAACAATTAATGGCGATTACAAATTTCATTTTTTTCTGGTGGACTTTGTATATTCTTTGCGTCCTCAGTTCTAACTTTGGAAACTCACTCAACAAGAAGAAATCGAACCTTCTCTCTCCGTGCAGTTGGCAGTGTTTTCTTGAGCTCAACTGCGCGTCGCGTGTCTTAAACTGCGCCGACGTGACCCCCAGAGCCTCACCTAAACCCTCAACTCTCCTCCAGTGTAGAAATAAGGACAACGTCGTCCTAATTGGGACAGACAATCAATGGGATAACAACCGCCTTGTTGCGGACTATCTCCATCCTAACCTCTTTGTCTTTCTGGAGGGAAAAGGGAAGAATGCCGTCGTCATCTACAGCCATTTGGCGGCTCTCACATCAGCAAGTTTGGTGGAGAAACCCCTACGCGATTGGATGAGTGTGTTCATCAATGTGGCACGCACACGATACTTTGACGACAATCTCCGAGCTACAGCTCGTCTAGATCTCACTCTCCTTAACGCCGACTACATACCGATTGATACAACACCTGATGGCCAGAGCCAGCTGCTTCAGGTTGAACGATGCGAAGTGAGCGGGCTGAGAGCTACCGCATCGTCCTCCTCGTCCGCCTGCTTTTGTCAGACAATCTTCAAACCCCAGAATGAGATTCGAAGTTTTCCCACTGATTTACTTCGATTAACCAAGAAGATTGACCGTCCCCTGAACGAGAGGGGTGGCACTTGTCGAAGTGGTCAAAAGACCTGTACCAAAAAGATGGAACGGTATACGAAGGATCTGAAGTGGCGTTGCTCGGCATGCTGTCGCATCAACTCTACGAAGGTACAGATGGCACAAGAGCTGCCGGTCACGCCAAACAACTACTGCAGTCCTCTTTCAAGAGGAATAATGTTCAGTCAGCTCAGCTGGTCCCTTTTTATTTTCTCGGTTCTATTTACTGAACTTACAATTTTGCTGACAGCTTTCTAGGTTAATGAAAATCCAACCACCCATGTAATCTTGCAACAATCTATTTTTATTTAAAGAAAAAACTCAAATAGTCTAAAAATGAAAGACAATCCCACTGTGGCGATGCATCTGATAACATTACAAAGTTAGCTATTTTAGTTATTTATCTGTCTCTAAAGAGCGTATAATTGACTTCTAAATATCTAGAGTCTTAATAGACTCAAAATGTTATCTCTCTTGATGAGATTATTTCATTATATCAAGTAACAATGCTGCCACCTTAAAGCTTTTTAAATAAGAATATTCGGTTTTCAAATTATAAAAATATAAATAATAAATGTTACTTCCTAATTTTAAAATTTATTTAAACTTTTAAATATTAAATAGTACACCATATTACTTAAAACTTTTCTAAAACTTCTGCAAAAACTGAACATAAACTCACACAAATGTAATGAATTTAAAATTGGACCGATAAAAACGTGATTTGATAAATAAATGTTCTCATTCTGGATTTGGTGCAAATTAAAATAAATAAATGTTATATTATAATTTAACTTTAACACCGATTTTATATATCATTTTTTATTTGAATGAACCATATTTATTAAGCAAGTTTTACATGGGCTTGAGGACTCTCAACGATCTCTACATTATAATTAAAATTACACTATAGATATAAAATTAAAAGATAATTATTTATCCTAGTTGCAGCATACACCTACTGTCTTTGACCTAGTAATTTAGGTCATTATTGTACATTATTTATACTAAATTTTGTACATAATATTTTGTTATCTTTTAAATATCATTTAAATATTGATTATATATACTACCTATCTTTCTATAGGTTTAATCAATTTGATCATATATAAAAAATTGTCTTAACCATTTATTAAATTGTTAGATTTAGAGAAAGTATTTTTAATTTTACAGTCCTCTACTATTTTTATTGTTTGAAAGTAAAAACATGCTAATAAATTTAATACATTAATACATTGCAGTAATGTAATGCAATATACTGTTACTTCATTGGAACTCAAATATACCTATATGTTATTATTAATGCAGTGGTATTCATTAAATTTAATTATGTAAATGTTGATTTTATTATTTTATTATTTCATTTCTATAAATTATTCCACAGATATAAAAATTTCAAAACATTAAGAGTGTGCTTCTAAAAAGTTATTTGTAACTGAGTCAACTTTAGCACAATCCTTTAGACGATTATATATTTTTAGTATAACCAAATACTATGTTTCTTAATGCCCAGTGTGACCAATGTCTTTTTTCCAATATAGTAATAGTTATATCAGCGAAAAATACAATAATTTATATTACATATATAATTTATTTTTATAAGTACATAAATACATTACTAAGTCGTAGGTAATAATTTCAAATATTACAAACAAATATGTGTATTCACAAGGTTTGTCCAATCAAATAAACATGCATCATTTCCGTATTATTGAAATAGGTCACCATCAGTCTTGACAATCATAAATCCTCTCTGGAAAGTAGATTACAAATCATTAGTATATAAAAAGTAAAATAGTGAATATTATTGTTTGATTTTCGATATCAATGTAGGTATTGCTCTTTATAAGAATAGTGAATCATAAATCTTTCTCTGCAAGTAACTCCAAAACCACCAATCGCACAAGCAGTGATGTCTGGGCTTCTTGTAGATCAATTTATGATCCAAATTCATCCAATTATTCAGATTATTAACGGCACACTTAGACCATTAAGGGTAAATACAGTTAAAAAGTAGAAATGCACAAAGACGCAAATCCATAATACAAACTCACTCAATATTAATGTTTGCAGTTCAACTATGGAAATCAACTTTTAGTTGCGCATTACACATGAGGTAAACGTTTTATAAAATTATTTCAACTTTTTATTTATTCACCTATATATAACAATTTTTTATTTATTTTAGTTACAAAGTTAATTAAGCTAGCCCGTTTGGTAATAAATCTATTTACAAAATTTGAAAAATAAAACCAAAGCTCATGCCTGGTTTGGTAACTTTAAAGTAAACTTCGAAATTATACTAATCCTATTAATTTTTATGATCGACATGATATTTAACGTATTTTGATATTTTATTTTAGCTATGTAATTTGCAGTGAATTAACTTTAAGTAGGTTATAGTTTAGGCAAATTGTTTTAAACCAATAATAGGGAATACATTTTAACTAAAATAAACAAAATAAAACTACAAATATCATGAAAAATATTTAAAAAAACTTCACTGATTATTTAACATAACAGTTATTTAACTTATATATATATATAATTAGATGAATATATTTCAAGGTTTACTTTTAATTTAAAGTTGACTTTAAAGTTAACATAATTTGTAACTTAATGATTTGGGTAATTAAACTATTTAATGAATATAACAAATTAAACAGCTAAATATATCTGGATGTCTGGAAGTATCTGGAATATCGTAAATGTATGTTTCATAAAGATTATTACATCTGCTTTCTAAATTATTTATGAAACTTTACATTTTTTAATTCTTATATGTAGCAATCATGAAGCCATTTCGTCTCAATAAAATTGCGTTGATTTTCTAAGCTTCTATATTAAACTGTTTATTTTCATCGGAGTATTACCTGTCATAGTTTAAATTTGGATAAAAATCTAGAAAACGCACAAAAATTTTGCTTGAATATGATTGCTTATTGATAGTCGTAGATATACAGCTACGTTACTTTTACATACATGCAATAATCTATATTTACGAAAGAATTATATTTATTTGCAAAGCTACACAAAATAAAATATGCAAAATGTTTTATATTTACCGATTCAGAAATGATAGATTTTAGAATGCAAAATACATAATGAATACACAAATTTCTATCAAACATTTTGTTACATGAAATCCTTCAGATTCTAAATATGTCGTCTAAATATACGGCCATCAGAATTGCATTATTTATAAAATCTTCATATTCACCCTCCTAAATTGTTTATACAGTTTCTTATAAACCAAATCTATACACAAGTGTAACAGTCGATATGACAAAATATCTAGCTACAAAATATAAAAATAAATCAACGCATTCATTCATTTCAACCCCAAATAGAAAAAACCATAAGGTCGAATTTTCGAAAGTATTTCTAAACTAAATAACTTATGTCGATATATTTTCCAAAGTAAGGGATCAATGCCGTGAATTTGTGAAGTATGGCATGTTTATTAAACAAACTCAGAGAAAGTCTTGAATCTAAATAGGAACACAAAATCCTATTATAAGCAGTCTATATAATCGCTATAGATGATATATAAGTGAGATTTAAAAGTAATATTATGAGTATAGAGATGAATTCATTGATACACAAACAAATGCTGTAAATGTACTGATAATCTTTTTTTTCTTATTTACAAGAGAAGGATTTTTTTTTCTTCCGGATATTTTGAATTAGGGAATTAGGAAAAATAAAACAAAATCAATGATAGCATTAGTAAATTTATACATCCATCCTGTACTATAATACAGTTAATCAATAATACAATAGTTATATTTCAATGTTAACTGTGCACTTATGACATTTTTAATTATTATCTGTTAGCTAAATACACTTATACGTTAAGATAATATGTAATATCTTTTAGATCATGTACAGGTTTGAGCACGTACTTTATAAAATATAATAAATAATTAATTCTAAATAATTTTGTCTTTATTCACTTAATTTTCCGTTTAATCATCAACTGATATTGACAAATTTTCCCAACATGGCTATATATATTGTACACTGATATCAATCATTTCGCCGCGTTTAATTTATTATTTAATAGTTAAAACATTCGCATTTCAGATTAATTCATAATATGTTAGGCATATGTTCACTCTAGCGGTAATTTAAATTTAAATTAAGCATCATGCGATAAAACAAATATTTAGAGGCTGTCAATCCAATTATGTAGTTATTGTAACTGTAGATAAAATATGTTTTACAGTTCTGATTAATTCATAAGATGGTGTACCTATGTTTGTTTACTCAAGTGGTAATTTAAATTTAAATTTGACATCATGTGATGAAACAAAGATTAAGTGGCTCTCGGTCTAATTAATCATGATTTAATATGTAGATAACATGTTTTTTGCATTCCTAATTAATTCATAAGATACATAATATGATAATGTATGTTTACTCTAGTGATAATTTAGATTTAAATTTGACATCATGTTATAAAAAAAAGATCAAGAGGCTGTCCATTAATTAATTCTGGAATATGACAATCCCATCATGGTGCTTTATTTATTTTATCTGATTTCGGAATCGAAAATAAAAATTGATTTGCGGGTTTAAATACATTTAGTCAGCTTTTCTTAATGTACCTATCAATTACACACATATATATACACACAAATTAGCTGAATTTACTGAATATAAAAGTGTCATATTTTAATTATTTATAAAAATTATATTTTTACTGCACATCAGACGCATTATCTGATTCAGTTGAGTCTACTTTGTTTACATTGTTTATATCTAAAAGTTTTACTTTTGTGGAATATTACTATATTGTTTTACTCGTAATGTTTATAATTATGAAGCTTAGTGACATTGCTTGCATTTGTTTACAATTTCAAAAAGTAAGGAGTTCGTTCATATTCATAGACGTTAGAAATTTTTAAATGAATCCAGTATTAATAAATATATCGTCTTAAGCAAGTATATTTCTAAAAAGAAATATCTGATATTAAAATAGGTAAATGTAGTACTAAAATCAATAACTAAATATTTGAATAGCAAGGGCGGATGAACTAATAGAGAGGGGAAAATTGTTCAAAATTCAGTGGCTAACAAAATTATTTTAGCAAAGTGAACAAATGATCAATACATATATATACTGTTTACATATACTAACTGAAACTTTTAGAAATATTGAAATTAAAACTAACTTATAACTACACCATCCTATTTATTCAAAAAAATAATCAAACTCTATGTAACATATATAGAATTAATATGTTAAATATTAATATAGTATTAGTTGCATACATGATTACATGGTCATCAAAAATTATTTGATTACCCCGGTAATAACATTTTAAATATGTTATTAGGTATGATGCTTACAATTCAGGTTTTCAAATCTTGACATATTCACAAACAAAAGGATTTATTCTACGTTTATAAACTTACCATTTTCGTAATTTGTTAGATTTTCTATATTTTCTACATTTTCTATAACAATTTTTAAATTTTTAACAGAAATGAATTACTGTATAATGGCATAAATCACCTATATATGTACAAATATTAACATATTATTACAATAATAATTGTTTTAGTAAATACATATACCTATATCCAAAATTTATTTTGATTTACAAATATTTAAAAGAAAGGAGCCTTTTAACACGTATGAAATACATATTTATGAATAATTATATTATAAGAATTATGTAGCTGTTATCAGTTTAAAAACAAAATTATTACACATTACACTTAAAACATACATTAAAAATTGCTTTATATAGTTTTCTTTTTTTGTAAGAATTAAAAGAATACATTAATACTACCAATATTTTTACGTATGGTAATGTATTTTAGATCTTCCCATAATGTCTAAGATGCTATAAATAAATATATATTGAATATTTTTCATTTTTACCACAAGTTGAATCTTCAACCTTAATCGTATCAAAGAAATAAGCCTGTTATAATATCAACCATTCTTTATTGCGGTCAGCCGGTTTGTGGCATAAAAAATTAATGAATAAATTACATATACAAATGAAATGAATACTAATAATAAGTTACGTAAGTAGGCACACGGGTATGTCAAATAAGTACATGATATTATTGTATAATAGATTTGCGCGTAATTGTTCAGGATTCCACAAGTAGGTTATTAAACAAAGTTTTGACTCAATGATTTCGTATACATCGCACCGTAAACTTTAATCAATATATATTTTAATAAATTTTATGTAAATGGGTAGACCAAAACTTGGATTAAATATTTCTATTAAATTAATTAATCAGAATAAATAGACATATTCATACAATTTTAACATACCTAAGTTGTCTGTAAAATATATTGTATTGCCTGTAGCGCTATACCTAAAACTGTTTTACTACATAAACTATTTCACTGCAATCAGGTTTCCAACCATTATTTTGGAAAAGTTGTCGGGTAGGTATCTGAATAGTAGTAATCGTTGAGACTGCATACAGAATCAATGAGAATAAAAACTCTGGGGTTAATTACTCTATGATTTTAACGTTTCTATTTTCTTCATTATATTGTCTTCATTGACAAACCTTATAAAAATTCGTTCAAGTTATTTGAAAATATAAATATTGACTTTAATTTAAAATTAAATGTTCTTTACTTTTACATGATATACCTACTATTATTAACAAAAGCTGTTTATCTTATTTTAGTGTTATAACATTGTTGACATATTATATCGCTAAACTAAGATTGAAATAAAATAAAACCAAATATTTCACCTCAATTTCACCTATATTTCCTACATATATGTATAGTAAGATGCGAGCGCTAGTTCTATTTTATATTAAAAAGGAACATAATAAATAGGTTATAAATATTGTACTATATCTAAAATTTTATTTCAAACTTTCAACCAGTTTTTATTAAAAATAAAACAAAGTTGCTGGGCAAAAAAAAACAAATGCGCAATGCAAACTATTTTATCAACTCACGATACAAATTAGCTCATACATTTAAAAAACCTCGAACATTTTTACTGAGATAATAAAGTAATAAATAAATAAAATATTTAACAATGCAAAAATTTTACTGACACTGTTTCTGTGAATTAAATATTATACTCATTAATTAATTTAGTGACAACATCTAAAAGAGTTCTAGAATGCCAGTCGTCTGGTATTTAAACAAGCATCACGTGTCAAAATATGATATTGATTAAATACGCTAATTACCGCAATAAGATAGTGTGATTCGTTGTTAACTGATCAAAATGATTAAGTAGATATTCATTATCTACATCACTTCAGTTACACATAATATGTGCATAAAATGACAACCATAGTTAGCTAAACCCATACTATGTATAACTAAAGAAACGCAATAGTAACTATCTGTCAAATTAACTCTGCTTCAATAATTTTTAAATTGTTGTCATCCTACATTAAAGATTCTATTATACATATTCTGTCAGCATACATACTTGGTGTATCTAATAATTGAAAAGAAACCGATCTACATACTTTTTAATTTTTCTCAGGTTACATACATATGTGCACGAAGTACCTCTTACATAATATTAGGCAGTCTATTACAAGTTAATTTTAATCTAAATTATATAAATCGTTCTAAGCAGTAATTATTGAAGTAATTACTATAATAATAACACTTTAAAATTCTTTAAAAATGATGCGAAAAAATATTACTTGTTAAATAAGCTCATAGATTCCATAAATTCACACAAATATTTTTTAATATTTTGTGAAATAATCCAATAATAATATCAAATTACCTAAGTAATAAAAGTGATTAAAACAGTTTCTGGTCAATTAAATATATTAAAGAAAATCATATTTTATCAATACAATATTGAATTCTAATATATTAAGTAAATTGATAAATTTACACGGAATAATTTATGTAGATTTTCAAGTAGTCCTTGTAAATTTCATTTAAAATGTACAGTTGATAAATAATATAATATAGTAAAAATGTATACCTAAATCGTTTGATACTAAAAATGTCAATACAGGCATTACTAAGTAGTTCCTATGTCAATATTATTATACAATGTGATGACATTTTAAATGTTTTTAAAATATATATGAAAAAACATTAAACTCGATATATTGACACAATGATATATACATATTCACCATGACAATTAATCAAAATAACAATCAACAGACTATAATATGTATCTCTCTAATTAAAATAAATGGATGAGAATTCGATAGCTAAATATTTGATATATTTGAGCTATTTTTGGGAGTAGTTAATGCAAATAATACATAATAATTGTATAATTCGTAATAATAAATCCATAAAACATTATAATGGAATCAAGTTTAACTATTTGTCTAAATATGTCTAAAAATATTTTTACCAAGCGGTAGAATAATTTCTAAGACAAATCTTTATTTTTAAGCACAATTTTAATTCCTCTAATGATCATGCAATTTCAAACAGATAACAAATGTATAATCTTTATAAATATATATTTGACTCTAATATCGATTTTATAAACATTGCTCTGCAAATGTTCATCAATAGAAAATCATATAGACTATACCAAAAAAAACGGGTTTTTTATATATAATATAATATAACAATAATAGTGTAACAAGTATAGTTTTTGGAAATCAGAAATCAGAAATACAGAGATTTAGATACAGAAGTACAGAATTTAACAATAACAGTTTATCGTAAATGTAATTAGCTATTTTTTCGATCACTTCTTCCATGTGGATAGTCATGTCATACAGTGCCTTGTTCATTCAATTCGCCGTGAAAAGAGGCAATTGCTCAATGAGAAAACGGGTAATATCGTCCACTGAATGAAAATCGGATGTAAGAGACTCCAGTCGTGGGAAAATGTATCTACCGCATAGGTTTAAATCTGGTGAATAAGGAGGTTGACGAAGCAGTCTGATGTTGTCCTCTTCGATGTATTCAATTGTGGTCCTGGCTACATGGGGGCGAGCATTGTTCTGTATGAGACGCATATTTTATGGAAGTGTATAGGTCTTTAAGTTCGGAGATGTTCTTGTAGTTGATCAAGAACTCGATGTATCGCTCGCTATTGATACTTTCACACTGTTGTAAAACTCAAAATAATGCTGACCTTTCTGAGAGACCTCTACTATAGCCAACAATTAATTTTCCATATTAGATCATTTTGCCGTTTGTACCACTTTTTCGTCCCCGGCAGCAGTAATCCAACATCCAATTTTTTTGCGAGGTTTCAGCTTCCGACAATAAAAGAACTTTTCGTCAATAGTGACCAGGTTTGATTTGCAAATTCTTCCTGGAAGTGTTTCAATTAAGTCTTTAGATCGTTTTACTCTGACTGCTTTATTATTCTCTGAAAGAGTGTGTGGTACCCATTTAGTATGGAACCATATACGATCGAGATCTTCTAATACAATGCGCTGTACCATTGTGTGAGGGATGTCCAATAGATAAGATATTCGCCGAATTGTTGTGCTCGGATCTTCTTCTAATAAACGTTGCACTTCTTCAACGCTTTCATTTCGAATTTGGCTTTTTTCCTATACCACTGTTTTTTAATTATTAAAGAATGCCGTTTTTTTCGGTATAGCCTATATATATAGCCTATAATATAAAGTAAAACAAATATCTATGGCATTATTCTAAATCATTTTATGTAAATGGGTACCCATCCTAAAAGTAATATTAAATATTTCTATTAAATTAATTCTAAAAGCAAATATACATTTCCCTCAATTATAACATGCATTCATAAGTTGTCTGTAAAATATAATTTATTGTCTGTTATATCTAAAACTGTTTCACTATATACCTACTGTCAGTTTTTAAAACAATAATTTGCAAACGCTTTTGGGTAACTGAATAATAGTATTAAACTGCATCCAGAATCGATAATAGTCAAAACTATTTTTATTTACTATATGACTGAATCCATAGATATCATGATAACATAAAATATAACTAAATTAGTAAGTCACTCTTAAACTTGCCCCATCTTTACCAATATAAGATTAGAATAAGTTCCAGTTGTTATGATCACCAGTATTGGAGATACAATCCACTTCCAAATGAAATGTGTAAAGGGTACATAGACTGCTACGCTGGTTTGTTGGTCTCAATTGTATCCAAAGCCTCTTGTTCATGACTCCTCCAAAACACATCGACCACGATATTCACTCTCGGGAAAATACGGGTCCTCTATTACTTCTCAATCCAATGTCAGAGGTTTATGCTTGCCTGGAAATACTCTTGGAAGTGACTTCGTTCTAGCTTCTTCCGATTCTTGATATATCAGAGCTTCAAAGTTCTGATTAATGAGGTTATCTCGTATTTCCACATGTTTAGACAAACGTTTCACCTAGATGTTACAACAAGATCCTTTACGTTTAATTGGATTTTACTGCAATATTCTTACAAAAAAGAACTAATGCATACTCTGCCAAAGGAGTCTTTACTCCCCACTCCTCTGGCGGCGTGCGTGATACTGAGATCTAGTCTAGGAAATCGAAAAATATAAACATGAACAGTGGAAGTGAAATTCGTAAAATTGTCCCTGATCGAGTCTACCATCTACAAAATATATACCATGATCAAGACAAATGAATACGGCAAACGATAGTGACAATTAAGGTGATATATCTCTGGCGTTAATGACTGGGATTGCTTCTGATAACCGTGATAGATTTTAATTTGTTTTTCCATCATATGTATTATTAATATCGTATTGACATCATAGCAATATGACTATAATATCGTTTTACATTTAAAAGATCAATATAAGCTGTTTGTCAAAAAGAGAGATTTATTTTAGGATTTTGATTCCCGTAGTAGCTAGCGGGAGTCATAAAAATTAAATTAAAAAAATATTTGTTGCTTCTTTATAAAGAAGTCTTTACTAGCCAAGTCATGTCTAGCCTAAATTCAAAATTCAGTCACAAAGCTAGAACTCTTTGCTAAAATACATGATCAATATTAGTTTATTCTCTCGAACTAAATTGGATAAAAATTATCTATTAATCTGATGACATACTTTAAAAAGACGATGATTTATGAATACTTCATAAGCTAAAAAAATTAACTGAAACAAGAATCGATTATATCTACAAACTATGATCAACGAAGAAAAAATAATTTTAGAGTAATATCCTATTGTTTTAAATAAGGGCAACACAACGCATTGGCTAATCCATGAGATTAATTAAATAATGATGTTGAAAATGAAAAAGGTGTTTATTACGTTGATCCGAAAACTCTAGCGGATAAGTTCGATCTCAAAAATACACGCTCTGGGCGAATTCGACATCAATTATATAAAAGAATATTAATACTACCTATCCGTTACAAATAAAATGTGTGAATAAAAGCAATTTAGTTCACTAAATAGCAGTTTTGCTTAAACAAGTATTGTTCAGCTAGTCATGACTTAACTTTTTGACTACCAAATTTTAGTCGTTTTGAAATTTAGACAAAAGTTTTAAGACTACCAATAACAAGTTAAAAACTAAAAATAAGAACTTGATAATTTTATTGAATACAATGTTAAACTAATTAATATTTCAAAATATTTTAGCCTTACACCATTAAAAGAGCTTGCATCTATTACTAAGAACTCAAATAAAATATCCTGGACACGAAATCTTGATTTTTGTAGTGAATCAGATAATTGATTAATTTCTATGGTAAATATATCACAATGTCTCAATCATAGTCCAGTATTTAAACAGAGAATTTACTGATTCTATATACAGGTCAATACTATAAGGTACTATTCACCTTGTATTATAATTACGGGGTAAGCCACTCTATATAATTTACAATACTATTTCGATACACAAAAGCTTTTGCAAAATAATATTTTTAAAACTGACAGCAGTTAGTTTGCGGTAAAACAATTTTAAATATACAGACAATAAAATATAGTTTACAGACAACTTACCCATGTTAAAATTTTATTTAAAAAATAATTTACTTTTAAAATGAAAAATAATAATATACTTTTTTGTAACCCATTTCATGAAATTTATTACAATAAAACGATTTTATATATAAGAAAAAAATTACAGTGTGATGTATATGATACATAAACATATCGTTGTCTTAGAATAGTTAGTCATACGATCTCTAAGATATCAATTATATGGTAACCATGATTCTTAAATTATTTTTAAGTACAAGTATTAAATTGTTCAAAAAGAGACAAAAATGAACTTTTCGTAGAATATATTTTATGAAGAAATACAAAATACAATATGGAAATAAAATTTTAAAGTAAAACTTCGATTATAGCAATATAACGTTTATAAAAGAACTAAAAATGGTCCATCTTATTTACTATCATATATATACTAATAAAACAGGCTGTACACATAAACAACATACATACAATTAGCAAAATATACAACAAGGGACTTGAAATCAATCAACCAGTAATAATCAATAATACATACGTATTTTCATCACAGCAACAGGAAGATTGTAATGTTCCAAAATAAGAAAGTAGATGGGTACAATCGATTTTTTAAAAGCACTGTGACGTGACGTAGTGTTATTGGTCCATAGAGATTTTGATTGGCTAGTATACTATATATATAGAGAGAGAGAGAGATGAAGGATACGAGTAATTATATTGATGGAGATTTAACTATTCATCGATTGATGTAGTAATCTGATTATATAAAAAGTATTCAACAATTCAAAAAATCAATGTTCTTTGTGAAATAATGATTACATGCGTAAAGTAAGCAGAAGGCGAAAAAATTAGGCCAAATTAAACTTCCTTATGAATATTTTACTTCGTAAAAAGTAGACATTAAAATGTATTTCAGGACGTGCTTGTGGGGCTAAATTAAATTGGATTGGGTCAAAGAACAGCACCAATGTGAATTCGGTTGACACAAATAGGCGACAAGTGTACATATGCAAGTATCTTGAAGACATTGAGCTCGTTACCAGTAGTAACAGACAAAGGCAGATTCGAGGGACTCCAAATACGGTATCTGCTTAGACGTTACATGACTAGGAGCAATTGTAGTAATAATTCACAATCGCATTTATCGATTAATTAAATAGATAATATGGAAGCTTTGCTGATCTAGAAATGATACACGTAAAAATATCAATGTCTACAAAATCATTAGTTAAATGTAGAAACGCAGTAGTTAAATGTAGCTAAACGCATAGTTAAATGTAGCTAAACGCATAGTTAAATGTAGCTAAACGCATAGTTAAATGTATGAGCGCAGAAAAAAAAGAAAGAAATGTATCAATGCAGCTATTTAGAATTTTGTATTAATTATAAATTATATACTAATTATACTATACAATTAATTATCAATTGTATTGCGTAGAAAGGGATATATACAAAGAACATAGCAATGATTTTTCCTAGATTTCTAGGATTTATTTTATTGCATTTCAATATTACCCTTTGAAAAAAATATTAAACTAGTAATTCATCCTGCTATTTACGAAGAAAGAAATTAGGTTTTAAATGCATAAAACTTAATATAAATATTTCTAAAATGAATTAGGTAATGCTATAACGTTATTTGTAAGATAATAATAAACGTTAAAGTTACTTAATAAAGCAACTCTAAAATCAATAAATACTAAATAAACACAAAAACGTTATATTCATCTATAGTTGTTTTCCACAACAACTATCATAGAGAAATAAGAAGTTCTACTAGAAGTCTATTAACTTTGCAATAATTTTAAAGTTGTTTTTAACAAAAATCATTAAAATGAACATGTCATCTCGTCGCTATTTACTAGAAAATATCTGCAATCTATCCATGGAATAAAAATATGATATTGATTTTTATCAGCTCTAAAGCAATAAGCATAATCAAAATTAGCTGTATGTATTTAAAAAGATGTCAACGACAATTTGGTAAGTATGTATGTGTGACCTAATCATTCATTTGTCCTGAAATCACTGGATAATAATACCGATCGATGAGACTATACAATAAAAATACAAATAGTTTCCAGGAATTTAAATGGAATCAATTTTCATCAATAATAAAAAAGGCATATTTTGCAATCAACGTGGCAATATTACTCAATGCTGTAGAGAAACCGTTGATTGGCTATCAAAAGGCGGCACGGATCAATAAGCATTCTTTAATAATAATTGGATGAACGAAAGAACCAATCAGAGGAGGACATCGAAAAGAATCTCCACCAATCCCAACACGATAGCTCTTAGGAGGGAAAGAAAGCCATCAATCTCCGGTGGAACAGTCTTATCGCCTCCCCGGCCCCCCTGTGAGGATGCTCCTCTATCACCACTCTTCTTGCTGCGCCGTTTCTTCTCTCCACTGGCCGAGCTAGAAGCGGCAGACTGACCAGAGCCACTGTTCTCATTTGACATTCGTTGTTCATGGTAACTGAACATAGCGTCATCACCATCTGAAAAAGAGACATTCAGAAAATGTTTGTATCTGACAATTTTGATTTGACACACAATACATCAACTAATATTAAAATGTATAATACAACGTATCTGCGCATAATTTTTTTTTAACAATTAGTGTTTTATTGAAGACTATATTCTAAAAATAAGTCACTATTACAGTTACCACGAATAAATGATATCATGTTGTGTTGTTGCAAATATAGAAGAGATGTTTTTAATTATTTTTACTACTTCTTCGTTTTGTTGTGAATCACTTTTACAACTTACTTGTAGAAATTAGCTATTTGCAACGCATTACATGTTACTTGTATAACACACTTTACAACTTGTTTGTTGTATTGTGAAATTGACCAGAGGTCTATTAATAACAAAAACAAATAATAGTAAAGTTTCCTTAGCCCAGTTAAATTTACTTACAATATTTTATTGTACCTTCGATGTGAATTCAATTGTTTCGCTAACTGATTAAGAATTCTCACCAAATATGAGAAACATCACTAGTATGATTTTTTCATATAATAACCAAACTCAATTTACCATATAGGAAACCGGGAACTGAACTTACAAACGGATTCCAATAAGTTGGTGTTATTGTAAAGCATTTATTGATTAAAATGAGGACAAAATAAGACGAAAGATGTTTTTAATTGGCATAGATAGTACTGAAACATGATGAATATGAAGTGATAAAAACTATTTGCATGAAAGAAAGGAAATGGACAGCTAAGGCTGAATAGTGAGATACATAGAGTAATCAATACTCAGATTTTTAAATCTTTATTAATTTTGTATGTAAAATATTTTAAATGTGGAATAAGTAGGTAACGATAAATACTTTACATAAATAATAAAAAAAACTATATTTAACAAATTTAAACATAGCTATTAAATCGGATAAATAAGTTTACAAATAAGTATTCAAAATATTTAAAATAGGGACTGAACAGTATTAAATTGAATACAGAATCAAAAAAAGTTGAAACTCTATCTGCCCTAAACCCAAAGACATTAGAATGAATCGAATAAAACAACTAGACTAGACACGGCAATAGCAATATCTGCCCACCAAATGCAAAATATGAATACAGCAAACACTTGCAAAAATACTAATCTGCCAACCAAAGTCACAAAACCGAAATTACATATTTTAGCGCGCGTGTCTAGTCTAAATTAATATTTAAACATCTTTGCCTAAACCCTATGACAAGATATTTAATTTAAATACACTTATTGATTTATTGGCGACATGTCAACATAATAGATAAAGGAAGAATTATAATGTATTGATTTTGGTGTTATATTGATTTCTCTTTTGTAATTTTACACATAATAATTTTCTACTGTGCTATATTGAAACAGATTATTAAGTAAAATATACTTTCTACAAATTTGCTTTCATGTTAATTAAAGGTATTTCAATTTCAAGTTAAATGTTACAGAATACTAATATTATATTATATTCAATAGAGATTTGTAACACACCTTGATGATAGCTGGTCGCCATAGTTTTGGCCAAGGCCTCATAAGTTTCCCCCTCAACCCCAAACTCACTCCCCGAATCACCCCCCTCTCCCGGTTCCAAAGAGTACACCTCCAGAGTGAAGTTGTGCTGTCCCATGAAGCTTGGATGTCCATACACACCGATTGACGCAGGCCTAGGGAAGCCAGGGGGCAGGTCAACTACATCAACACCACACGAATCAGACTTGTAGGCGTAGTTGCGGTAGGTAGCTACTCCGTCACCACCACTTCCAGAACTGATGTAAATGTCTGCGTCCCCTTGGTGTGAGATTAGACGAAGACGTAGACCCACTCCTAGAGTATCAACCGAAGTGGAAGAGGTGGAGGAACCAGCAGGTGCTGCTAGCGTGTAGTAGGAGAAGGAGCCGCCTGTCACACTTCTATGGAGGAGAGGATTGTGGTGGGCGAGAACCTTTGCATATTAACACCACAACAACAACAATCATTTGAA
>JAYRBW010054335.1:0-11036 GCA_036023295.1 Invenusta paracnida
AATGTTAGTCGTCACCTTGAGTTTTTCACCTGTTGCTAGTTGGTCTAGTCGTTCCTTTGTTCGATCACCAATGAAGAGCTCATTCCTGGATTGTTGAATCTTCGGATTTTTATAACCCACAGTTTGTAAATTATTGACGTCAATAAGAGCTAATGGTTTAATGAAACGAGATAACAGATCACGAAGAAAGTTCAGAAGTATACGATTGGTGATGTGGATGAGAGGTTTATCTTTCTGAAAAGTCTTATTTAAATTGTCCACACTTGGGAGAAACCATAAAAGAAATTCGCAGTAAACAGCAGCATGTTTGCTTTCAGAAAAGATGGAATACGAATTAATCTTTGGTGAATGTAGGATTTTTCTTCTTAGTTTGTTTCATCCTCCATACTGGGAAACATAGATAAAACAACACTATCGCCTGGCAGAGGGGCTGCTGAATTCGTTTTTTCGTCTTCTAGTCAACCTTGGCTTGAAGTTCTTTCAGTTCTGCTGACATTTAATGACGAAGAGGTTTCAACAGCTTGACAAACCTTTGCAGACAACTTGTCAAAGACAGCCATCTGGTAGGACAATACTTCAGTATTTGTTTGATATCATTATCAAACAAAAGCTGAAATTCCGAGAATTCTTTCTTTCTCTTAATACCATGTTTGAAATAGTAGAAAATATCAACGATGTATTTTACTGATATAGGTAGTTGGACTGAAGCTTTATTTGCCATTAGTAGATGCCAAATACGTAGTGAAAGATACACAATTTGATAGTGATACACCAGAAGAGTCAAGTTTTGATTTAATTGATGTAAAAATACTTTGCCTCAAGTTTCAAATATTTAACATATACAAAATGTATTCACATGAAATTTCCAAAATCCAGGATTTTTTGTAGGACAGAAGCCTCAAATTGAACTATTGTTTGAATTTTCAAAATTTAATGTAGCAGTTATGATATTTCTTAGATAATTCTCGCGTTGAGGGATTTCTTAATAAACTTGGAGATTTCAAAGCATATGTCCAATACACCCCAGCAGTTTTTAAAGGGGCGCGCTACGGTCCAGTTCGTAACCGTTGCTACGGGCCTGGTCATTGTATAACTATTACCTAATTATACTATGTAGGTACTATAAAAAGTAAAACATTTGCAAAAATTTTACATTTTTATGTACTAGACAAAAATGTGTATACGGCTAATATTATTTCATTTATTAATACCTCATATATATAACTAAATAATAATTAATTCATTTTATTCATAGTGTTTTATGCGTTACTATATGTTTATTATGTATATGCCAAAATTATATGATATATTTGCTACGTAACAATTATTATACAATATAATTATATTACGCTATTTTGTTAATAACAATTTATGTATATAGAGAAAGTATTGATGTACTTTTGAACTTGTGTTTAAATATAACTACATATATAATAAACTGTTTGAGTTTTCTTTTTATTTGGATATTTGGATAATATTTTCCATACTATTAATCAATAATTCATTTTTTACATTAATAAGAATTTATATTTTTAAACAGGTGTTTTAAATAACAAATATGTTAACACAAAACAACGGCTTAAATAAATTCATTTTTCTCAATAAGGTGTAAGTGTTTCTAGAAGCATTTTCTATATGAAATGAATATATATTTTACTGCTGTATCAGATATTTCTAATAGAAGCTTTATTTGCCAAATAACACCAATTTTGGCAGTACTATATTTGATTCACTCAATTTTAATTTTTGAAATGCTTCTCCTGAAAAATCAGTTACACCCTTTCGGAAAATTAGTGGCAATGATTGCTGTACTATTAATGTAAGGGGCGGGGCAAGCCTAGATGCAATGTTTGAACCCATTACTTAAATAAACCAAGGTGTGCATTTTATGAAAACAAGGTGCAACTTTATCGAAATACTTTTGGAAGATAAAAGTAAAGAAAACGCCTATTACAAAAAATCTAGAATTATGTATCAAGTTGAAAAAAATGATATTATCATTCATTCAGCATAAAGTATTGTAATCAATCTACTAAGCAAAACAATAATGTCGTAAGAACAACATACAGATTACAAAATTAATACATACTAAGAACAAGGAAAAAATCCAAGAGTTAAACGAAAGGAATTAACGTAAACAAAATAAAATTGTACAGAGTTGGAATCTAGTTTATTACTCATAGCGTAGAGATATGAGCAATGTATAATTGTTTGCGTAGCCACTAAATTGAGTGGGATAATAATATGTTATATGAGTGATAAAATGCATTTGTCTAGACAGATTCCAGACAAACATTCATCCATTACGAACAAAAGCGTGATAGTTTAACCACATAAGGAAAAATATATAAAATCTTCAGTACTGAAGAATGTGAAAAAGTTAACCACCAAATAAGTCACGTCATGCAAAAGGTTAAATGTTGAACTATCTATTTGAGATGTTTTAAAATAAGATACAGCTGTGTATAATTTTAGAAAAATATTATTTAGCGACACAGTAGATTTTAGTTGTCCTCAAATAAGACTTTATTTTTTTTAATTAATTTCATTTTGTAAAATAAATCTGAGTCAAATGTGTCAAACTTTTTATTCTTTGGAACGAGAATTCTATGATACAGGGGATACAAATTTCATAGTTCTTTTAATGATATGTTTTGAAGAAATAAGAAATGTGTAAAATAATTTAAAAATCAAGCATCAATAATTATTACTTGAATAGCTATTTGCGATTATCCTAATTGAAGTGAATCACATCAAAACATTTAGGCTATCTTCATATTTTAATAAACTGACAACCTAAAATGTTTTTTGTATATATTTTGAAGTGAACGTTGTTTATATACAAGTGCCATGATCTAATGTATTAAACTACATAATGTTACTAGCTCAATAGTTTAATACATTACGATTTATTTTAAATAAAGAATGACTTATTTAAAATTTACACTAGTACTCAAAAATAATATTGATGTATTCAAATGCAAATATCAACAAAAATTCCGAATAAACTATATAAATACTTGTCTAGTTTAATCCGGTACGTAGAGACCACCAAATATAACTTACTATTGTGTTACTATAAATGAAAATTGCGATACGTCTCGACGCGTGAAACGTATGTGTAAACCATACTTTCGAAATTCCTAACATTGAAAGATATTGTGTTGTAACTTAAAATAAGAGCAAAAAATACTATGTACACTAAGCTAAATATAGTAACATCTAGACATAGTAGAACAATAGTAGATACTTCGAAGTAAGTAAAGAAGTTGTCAACTGCAAACTATAGACGAAGAAATTATGTGGTAAATTACTACCAACGTGCTCAAATATATACACTATTGACTGTCCAATTCACCCATCCAATTTATCCATATCATCTAGTCAAAGGTAACCTACCTAATGACACGGACAATTTCGTGAAAAGCGGCATCAACATTGACCGGAGGGTTCTTTGCACTCGTTTCAATGTACTGCATCTATAATAGGGAATAGAGTAAAGAAAAGGGATAAACATGAGCTTATAGTTTAGGGTAAGTTGGAGAGAGGGAGTTACATACTATAAACCAACTGCATGATACTATAATAGTATAAACATACAAATGTGATTTAAGCAATTTTCAAGTTGTCATAAATAAAAACACAAAAACACAATAGTTCACATATTCACATTATTAATAAATCGATTTTATGTTCGTCATGGAATAATACCCTCGGGAATAAATATAATGTATATAATGCATAGTATGATTTAAAAGTGAGTGATTAAATTTTCAAAAAGTACTGTATTCCATGTAATATAACTTTCAATGATATTATTTCATGATAGGTACATGTGAAAAGAAATGTAAATACATAACTACTGTATATATATATACATACATAAATATGGATTGTGACATTATGAATACTTATATATTATCGAACGGGTAAATAATATTATTAAAATTTGTGTATAAGTAATACAATCGACTTAAGATTTCATCCACAGAAATAAAAAAAATTATAGAGAGAATGGCCATATAATCTTTATAGAAATAAAACAATACAATTTTAACAGAATTTTATAGTATATATGAAATATTTTTTGTGCAAAAAAGAAATTCATTATTGCATTAATTAAGGGCTTCTTAAAATGAGTATTGCATACACTGATTAGGCATAGTATTAGTTATACATATTAAAAAATTATTATTTATAACAGAACCGATGAAAATGTTTGAGTAATAAAATTTCCAGAAAATATGTCTAACAATTTATAGCCATAAAATTTAGTTTAAAGGTACAATATGAGCAAATTCTCAAAATTCTTACATATGCCACACCCTAAAATTAATGAAAGTTTCTGTAAGGAAAACAAGGACTGCTATGAATTAACATTACATTCGCCATTATGTATGAAATAATAGGATGGAACTAGGAATATTATAAGTTAATGCTGCACAAGACACAAAAGTATAATACAGCAAGACAAACATGCAGCTGTACTTCCAATTAATAGAATATAATGTTTTAACACACTAATAAACAAAGGGTAAAAATCCTCAAATCGTCTTCATTGAATGAATAAGAAAAAAATCTTAAAAAGACCGTTATATTTTAAAAGACATTAAATGATATGTACACACTTTTATTCATGACTAAAACTTAAAAACCGATTAAAATAATATCAATGGCCTTATCCTATATTTGGTGTGAATAAATTATTATTATATTATTGTAAGATTTTATAAAGAATAAAGCCTGTAACAAAGTTATAAATAACGTAACAGACTTCATAAATTTTACGATTTACTCCCATTTTTTCATTCATTCGTGTTGCAAGCTACGACAACCATATCATAGTAAATGACACCAATCCCTATTTCTTAATGTTCAAACAGGTCATCAATACACTTCAAATATACATATACAGACACGCAGCTCAATACACACATTTTTATATAACATAAATCTCAAAGGAAAGCACCCATGTCCCTACAGTCAATAGTATTTGACACAAAGATACACATTGTGCGATATCAATATTAACTGGGATAGAAAAAGGGTGCATCACAGCCAAGAAAGGCTGCTGCGAAAATAAATAAATAGGTAATCATAAACACTCATACATAGTAAACTGTCATTCTCTTCTGTATAAATAGTCTCATGATTCATTTATAGACTGAACTATCTGCAGACAGATTACCATATTATAATCACATTTTGCAGTTCCCTATAAATTAGTTAGAATAGATTTACAGCAAACCTTGATTATATATATTAAATGTATGGTATACATAGTATACAATACACGTTGATAGTCAAAACTAATCGGCTGACAATAGATCAATTTGCTAAACATAAACCCTACTAGCTGTGGTTCAAATGACTAATAACAGGCAAATATCTATCTACTTAATACCTAGCCACAAATTACAACAATGTTCCAAAACAGACGACATAATACAAACTAGAAAAATATTAAAGCTCGTATAAAGATTAATATACTGTAATTTTTAACCAAATTGATGGAAAGCCTCAATAGTAAAAATACACGAAAGTTAATCACTATTTGGTGAGTAAGCTAATATAATGTTTAGTTTTAATTATATTATATAATCTTCAGCAGAATAAAGTACGCGTCGCTTACGCTCAGAATATTTCACCTGCTTTAGATTATAGTTTTTAAGTACATCAATATAGTTTAGTATAAAAAACTGTGAAATGTTTAAAAGTATATCTGACTTGAAAAGTCAAAATGCGACCATGTACTGAATTAATTACTGAAACAATTGCAATAATTGAGTATTATTGTTTTTATTTAACATAAAAGTTATGAATGTTGCTAATGGTATATATTCTAATCAAGCAGTATTTTCCCCCAAATATTATTTAATGCTCGAAAAAATGAAAGTTTTGAATGAAATGTGGAGCAAACAGCAAGTTAAAACATTACAAGCAAACATTGTAACGAACCTTGAGATCAGAGGCTAACTGGCGGCCATCTTCTTCCGTAACACGACGCAGATTGACCAAATCGATCTTATTGGCTACAAGGATCATAGGATAAGTATCACGGTCCTTAACCCGTAAAATCTGGGTGTGAAACCGACGCACGTGCTCATAGCTGGCCCGGTCTACCACTGAGAAGACAATGAGGAAGCCGTCTCCCTTCCGCATGTATTGTTCACGCATCGCACCAAATTCATCTTGTCCGGCCGTATCTAGGACTGTAGATTTCGAAAGATATGATTGGTTGATGATTGATATAATTATTCAATCCATGGTAGAGAAATTAAAATATTTTTATTGGAATGATAAGGAACATAAATCCCATTCAGAATACGTAATTTGGTTGAGAAATTAAAATATTTCTATTGGAATGATAAGGAACATAAACCCCATTCAGAATACGTAATTAGGTTGAGAAACGAAAAATTATGAACCCACTATTTGTAATAGATCGCTGTTTATGGCGGACCAAAGGGTTCAGTCACGTATATCTCACTTACGTGATAAATAAGTCACTAATTTAATAAATAACTCACTTATTTATAAAATAACTCACTTATTTATAAAATAACTCACTTATTCAAACAATAAGTCACTTATTTAATAAACAACTTACTTATTTAACAAAATAAGTCACTTATTTAATAAATAGCTCACTTATAAAATAAATAACTCACTTATTAAATGAATAACTCACTTTTTTTTAATAACTCACTTTTTTAAAAACAACTCACTTATTCAATGAATAACTCACTTATTTAATAAATAACTCAATTATTTAATAAATAACTCACTTATTTAATAAATAGCTCACTTATTTAATAATTAAGTCACTTATTTAATAAATATTCCCTCATTAAAAAAATAACTCATACGTGACTGAACCCTTTGGTCCACCACGTTTATTTATTAAATGATTAATAACTTACTTATTTATTAAATGAACGTGGTGGACCAAAGGGTTCAGTCACATATATCTCACTTATTTAATAAATGAACGTGGTGGACCAAAAGGTTCAGTCACGCATATCTCACTTATTTAATAAATAACTCATAAATAAATAAACATAATTAATTTTTTACTGTATTATTTTTTTACACATATATATGGATTTACAATAAGGATAATTGTTTACAAATTTATATGTAATTGTATACATAGTAGGTGCATATACAAGGCTGCAAGATGCAAAAATTTATAAATATCAGCTCTCAGTTAACATTATATTCACTAAACGCTGTATATAATTATTGTGTAAACATTTAATTTTGTTTGGACGAATTTGATATGGTCTTGTCAACATTTGGTCTGACGAAATATGCGATTTAAAAATTCAAATCTCAGTCGTCTAGCTCTATATGATCTGACGTCGCCGCATTTGTTCTGTGGCCCGTCTATTTTATCGGAAAAACCTATGAAACCATATATTGAACCGTACTTGATATATCGGTGTTTTGTTTCTAAGAATAAAAATAAGACATTAGAATATTACAAATTTATTTCAAAGACTAAACCTTGTTTTTATTATATAACCACAATTTATGATTGCTACTCAATATTTCTTGAATTTCATAGGCTATTTCATAATAATTTAATTTATACGGTGCTTTAGAAAGGTAAGTGATATTAGCATATATACTAGTATCACTTACTTTCTAAAGGACTGTATAATGCCATAGATTACGTTACAAATATAATACATTAAACAGAATTTAAGCAGGAATAGAGAAACTAGGAAATGCAGTTACTTGTTTGTTTAAAACGTTATAATGGCTTTATATTTTGGAAATTTATAAGCTATTAATGACAGTAGTGGTAGTATAAATACATGTAAAAATCGTACATTTTATTTTTATCAGTAGTAAATTAGGTGTCTTTTCATATCACTCTCTAAATGAAGCATACTTGGTTGTGATAATTTAATAAAGATTAAGAAAAGTAAAAAATGACGCACGCGTCTGTTCAATATTATATTTTGGCTGTAGTAACGTGTAGTTAGTAAATATTAGAATGTGCACAGGCACTAATCAATAAGCTAAAATAGATGACGTTATAATTTTAAATTTTATAATGACTTATTGTTATGTGAAAATTATAAATTGGGATATATACTATTTATTTTTAATTTCAATAGTACAAAAATAATATATTGAATTGTAATAAATTTTTCCATCATTAGAAAATAATAAAAAGTTTAGGAAACTTTTAGAGAAGAAAGAATCATTATGATAACTTTAGTAACATTAAGGGTACTTTCCGTATACTTACTTGTGTTAATAATATCGCAAAATTAGCATTCAACTTTAGGCCCAACATTTAACACCTAAACTAAATTATTTAGCTGACCAGGAGTTTAGGAGCAAAATAATCCTCAACTTTATAGATGTTTCCTAAATGATCAAGAATGTTGATATATATATAATATACTACATATATTATAGTTGCTGAAATTTAAAAAGGGAGAAGTATGCTCTTCGCGTATAATTGTCGGGTAAAATAAATCAAGATCGAATTGTAGAATAACGTCATGGTCTATTTTTAACTCGAGTCTGATACACATTTCAATGCCTATATATAGACTAGACCAGTATATCTAGAATGTCTAAATTATTATCCAGTTCACTTGTTTCAATTGAATACGTAGTTAATAATACATTAATGTTAGTCAATTTCTTAGATATTTAGAAACTAGTACACTGACCATCCATTATACACCATTCTCCATCAACCTCTCGATTTTGAATGTAGGAATCTTCTATTGTTGGATCATGGTCCTCGACGAACATGCGTTGAAAAAACTGAAAAAGTAAAATATATAAATTTTCAATTAAATAATATAATATTTCAGGAACAGAATTAGAAATTTCACGAATAGTATAAAATTTACAAAAGCAATTGAATGATTTTAAAAAGAAAATTGCGGCACATTATTAAAGAAAAACCAAATTTATAATACATTAACTTTTTAAATCAAAATTAACTTCATTTTGTCAAAAAATTATTATCACCAAAATCATACATAGAAAGATATGGTCAGATTTTGTCGGGTAGTATTTAAAAAATTACACAAAAATAACTAAAACTAAATCTATAATGAATATTGTATATTTTGTATAACAAAAATATTAAGGTTTGAAGCAGTCATATGGAATGTAAAATTGAATGAATGCAGTACACCAATGAACTAAAAATATTTAAGATTATTATATGCATTAGTATGGATTTTCTAAAATTGAATTTATGTTGAGCAAGTAAGGATAGAATGACATACACATGATTGTACTAGCTTTTCTAATTACATTTTAGCATTAATTTCCTATATTTCCTGTCAGTCTTAAGGATTTAAATTCAATGATTGAACTTGGTTGTGCTTCTGATATTTCTAAATATATTGGACATTAAAAAGGTCAGGATATTCTACCAAGATTAACAAATTTAAAGATGTGTTCAATGCCTTTTACACAAAATTCATTAATTCCAATTTCTGTATGATGAAAACTAATAAACTTATCTAAATTAATACTTCATATAAAAATTAACATGCAATATATAGATGCAAGAAATGGAAATAGAGGGAATCTGTTCTATTATTAATACAATTATAGACATATACTTATTCACACTAAAGCATATTACAAAATAAATATGGAGTAGCTTTCTTACTTTAAAATTGTTTCATAATAATTCTAGTTCTAGTTCTATAATTACAATTTAATGGCATAGTATTAGCATTGATAAAGCATAGTATAATAATACTAATAGAAAAGTTAAATTTATTCAAAAGAAAGTTCCAGAAACAATGCAGATTCTACAATTTTACTCAATTTAAAAGTCAGTTATAAATTAAATGAAAGTGAGTTTTTGGATACTTATATTCGTATATTTAATGTAATAACTACTTTATCAAAACACAATATATCATATTTACCTGGATTGTGAGTGCTGATTTTCCAACACAACCATCACCCACAACAACCAACTTATACTTTGGACATGTGGAAGCATCATTAGGTGGTCTCGACATAGCTAAAAACAAAATAAAGTAATTGTAACAAATAGTACCCAATATTATTACATTATAAAGCAAATTCTAGGTTCGTAGAATTTTTTAAATATAAATATAAATTATAAATAAATAAATATGTCGACCCAATAGTCCCTGCTGCAGAAAGTTGTGTATTTTCCCATATTTTAAAAGTATACTCCCTAGTAAGGCAGTCTAATGAATAGTTTACAGTAACAGTGATAAAAATATATATATATATAATAGATGTAATCATATAGGTATACCATGTATAAAAAGGCAGACTTAAATTATTGCAAAATTTGCAGGAATACACAACCTGCAGCAAAAGCCATCTGTTCCACTTTGTTTTATATTTAAAATCTATATTATATAGGAAACAATAAACTTTTGTATGTTTTTTACAGTAAATTAAAAATATATATAAACTTTAGTACATCTCAAAACATACAAAACGACAATACTAAATAATATATGCATCTAATAAACAGCTAGCAAAATGACACTCAAACGGGGATATCAACAACCCTATACACACCAACATACACAAAAAGTAGCTGTAATAGATCAGACTAATGGAAAAAATTAAGATCTGATTGAAAATATGTAGATATATTGTATACTTTTTGAAGGTAAAATACTTAACAAAGTTATTACTAATTAAAATGATTATCATATTTAATGTTAGTAACAATGAACAAATAAAATACTCAGTATAAAAATTATATGTCAACACTGGTTAATACAACATAAAAACAAAGACAATGTGGCTTTATTTGTTGCACAGCATGCAGTATGACAAATAACTATAAATCTTACATGTCATATGTATTTTAAAACTATAACATCATGTTGTGTGATTATAAATACATCAATGATTATGGATAGTGAAGATTTTAAAACTAAATATGTCATTTATTTCTGTATTTGTATAGTTATCCATGGATTGGAAAACCACTTCAAATTTAAAATAAATATATTTTTAATAAAAGGCCCGAGCTTTCGATGCTACTAGCA
>JAYRBW010054346.1:0-11036 GCA_036023295.1 Invenusta paracnida
TACGATTTAGCAGTAGCTTTAAAAGCATACTCCATTCAAGCTCTTGAAGCTCCATTATTTGATCGACTCCTCATTATGCTCGGAAATTTTCACACCGAACTTGCCTTCTATGGAGCAATTGGCACTATGATAAATGAAACTGGAATTGAGTACATTCTCATCGAAGCAGAAGTATTAGCTGAAGGTTCTATGATGGGCTTCATAAAAGGGAAATTCTATAACCGTTGTGTTCGGATACATGAATTACTTGCAAATGTCTTGGAGCAAAAATTGTAAGACCGTTTTCTTTCGGAAATTTCATCTACCGATTGCCAGACGATTCAAGATATTTTGCAATCTGTTCCGTCTGATGTGACTCTGGTTGAGGATTATCTTGCTAACACTATTATCAATAATCATATTGAATGTTATGAAAAACTCCTCCATTCAGTAATGAATGGAATTCTCGGACCAACCGCCCAGTTCTGATCAATTTACGTGTTTCTCATCAATAGATTACACCGTGAATTTCAGAGATGCATCAAAACGAATGATAATAATGGTTATATTAATGCATTGCCAGCAATGATTGATGTGTTTTTCTCATTAAACAGGCCGAATTATGCAAGATGGGGAACATTGTTTCTCCAAAAGCTATCTTCATGTGATCCCCAAATACTTCTTCTGAAGAAAGGAGCATTTTCGATTCGAAGAACAAAGAAAGACTGCAGTAGATCGGTGAATAAGGATTCAGCGTCAAGTAGCAAAGGAATTGTTTCATTTAGAAATAACGAAACCATGAGGAGATGGTCTGTATCAATTACTCAGAGCTATGGCGGTCACAGAATTACGGGAATTGTCTGGCCTAGAAGTAGGCGAATGTTCAGCAAATCAAAGCCACCATTTCAGAATTAGAAAAGATAATAAGTAGATGAAGTTTTTAGTGCCAAAAATAGACGAATTTTGCAATCAATTTGCTTCAGAGACTCCATTTGACTTAGTAAACATTGCTACAGGCCGAGCTGCAGAGAAAGCAACACAGACATATCTACTCGAAATAATGAAGCGAGGTGAGTGTTTGAGAAGACTTTCAAAAAGAATGGGAGGATGACTCTAACAGATTTCTGAAACCGGTGAAAAGAACAAAAGTAAACAATTTAGCATCAGAAAACAAAACAAAGAAAAAATTACCAGCCACAAAGACTACTCAATCGAATGCTGAAAGTCTTCCAGATGTCTTTATTAGAATGGTTGTGGTTCTTGCAGAAAACAGAAATTTAGACTTGAAACATGTCTTGACTTTCTCCATCACCCACCCCATACTCATTATCATTAGCGCATTCAGATGGAACATACTTGAAAACCGACAAATCTGTTCTTCTTAAGATTAGAAGCTAGAAGCACTTCAAACAGAGACTGTCAGAATTGCCGGATAACTATGCTGTGTGACTTGTTTCATTCAGTTTGCCTTGGTTCTGAGCTGACCTAGCTTACTTTTGTAGGCGCCGATGGGGAGTCTGTCTGAGGTGCCCCACCACATAAAACGTCTGTCATTGTCCATATATGAAACCTGGTATAGTACTAGATATGTTGAAACTTGTTTCATTCGGTTCTCTTCTAAGCTGACCTAGCTTAATTATTGGGTGCGTACTTAATACAAGGTGTCTGTTAAGGGCGCCCCACCACTAAAAGCGTCTGTCATTGTTCATTCATGATTCCTGGGATTGTGTTGAACATTTTGTGACTTCTTTTATTTGGTTTGGTCTTGAGCTGACCTAGCTTACTTTTGTAGGCACCGATGGGGCGTCTGTCTGAGGCGCCCCACCACATAAAACGTCTGTCATTGTCCATATATGATGCATGGGATAGTATTAGATATTTTGAAACTTGTTTCATTCGGTTATCTTTAAAGCTGATCTAGATCATATTTTGACCCCCCTCATGCCGCCCCCCTGAAGAGACCCACCACTGGGTCATCGGCAGACAGTCAGTTTTATATACACAGATATGCATACATGAACATCAGGTAGGGCATCTCAGACGCCCATCGGCGCCTACAAAAGTAAGCTAGGTCAGCTCAAAACGTCTGTCATTGTCCATATATGATGCATGGGATAGTACTATTAGATATTTTGAAACTTGTTTCATTCACAATAAAAAGAGTAATTTCTTGTAGTTAAATGTTGGTGGTGCAGATTTTCACTTAAATGTCTGGAATTATCGCATAAATATAATGCAAATCAATTTCATTATTAAAACCTATATAATTATTTTGGGGATTTAAAAAAAACAAAGATCTGAACGAATTACAAAAATAATAAAATTGGGCACAAATCAGCTGAAGATTCCCATACGTGGAATACTTAACTATTTTTAACCAGGGATCCTACCAGCTTTTTGGAAAAATATTCAGGAGAAATCCAGGATATCCAGGAGAAAACAGAAATAATATCCAGATTTTTTATTAATAACAATGGCCTCAACCTCTTCTTAAGGGCCAACATCAATTTTTATAAACATAATTTTCTAATAGTATGTATTTTACAGTAATATAATAACAAGTTTTATACCAATAACAAGGTATACTAATTTTATTTTAAAATTTTAAATAATTTAAACTAATTTTAGTATTAATTGTTGTTGACCCTATAGCCATCAAATCCACCCACTTTATTAAATAAAAAGCAGGTTGATAGGTACATCATTATGATCAACAAATATTATCAAGGTGCTTAATTTTTGCAATCATATTGGATGTGCTTAGCCCTACCTAATGGCAGCTCAGCAGGCCAGGGGTGCTTAAATCCTACAACCATAGCCCTACCCATGGCAGTACACTTTAATGTAAACTATCAATATAGTGTTTTGAAATTATAATACAAACATACTTTATTAATTTTTATTAAAATGATTAAAATGATTAAAATTAGAAAATTTATTAAAAATGTTATATTTTTATTAAATAAATAAATAAATCATTAAAAAAATTGTTTTGAAAGGTAACAAAATTTTTTTGAATGTAATAAAAAATATCCTAGAGATATTCAGGATATCTAGGGTTGGTAGGAGCCCTGATTTTACTATTGATTTAATTTACCGTAATTTCTGCTTTTACCATTATTTCGAATTAAGTAATGAAACAACTCGACAAAGCAATATAATATATTAAACTGGGATCAGAGTAGAAGTATACACAATACTTGACTCACCATGACGTAGATAGTGTACCCAAAGCCCATGAGAGCAAAAATGAAAAGAACGAGAATAAAGCGCATGGCATCTCGATTGAACTTGAGGTCCATGGGCTTGGGGAAAAGAATGGAGCGGACCATCTCCCCCTTTGCCGTGCTGAAGCCCGTGCGAATGACTACAGCTCGAACTCGCTCGCCCTCGTAGTAGCGCGTCTGAATGACCCGAGTCCCACAGAAGAGAATGTGCCGTGAGTGGGTCTTGATGTGAAACTCTTCTTCAATGTAGTCTCCAGCGGATTTGATGCCGCCACCACCACCGCCTGTAGTGGAAGGTCCACCACCCCCGTGCCCTCCGGGGATTGGAGTTTTCGTCACCGGTACACTCTCCCCTGAAAGCACAAACAGAGAACTTGAAGTCAAAAGGAACTAATAGTCAACAGGTTTTCCAAATATTTATTAATAATGTAGACTAGCTGATGTAGTATTGAGAAATATATGACACCTCTTAGGTTATTTATTTATTTAAAGAACAACATGCCTAAAGTATTTACAAAATAGTAGCAGTTATAAGAAATGATAGGTTAATGATAAAAAAGAGAGAATATATTATGCTATTTACAAGTTATAGTGTAGACCGAAAAGGTCAAAATCTTCGTTACTGTCCCCTGGTTATTTATGTAAGCTGTATTAAAGTTTAAACAAAAGTAATTTTTAATCAACAATCATGCTTATATGAGCATTTTTTCATATTCAAATGAATATATGAATATTTATTCAATATTTGGAAATAAATTAAAAAATAATAGAAATATTCTACTAAATTATATATATTCTACCTCTTTGATCAGTTTATAATTTGAGACTGTAAATAGCTAACTAACATAAAAACTAATTTTTTTGAAGTTCCACCATTAAAAATAGCGTATTCCGTAGATATATGCTTATTGTTAATAAAACAGTTTTAATTAAGACTTTTTGGAAAATGTATACAAGAATTTGCACATTGATAATTTTATATAATAATGTAAAATTGTTTTCTATAAAGTATCTAATAGTATCTAAAACATTTTATATACTAGTCAAATTAACAATAATGTATAATAATAATATTTATTTATTTCATATAGCGCTCCAGATTGGAACAATGTCAGCAGCATTTTATAAAAATTAAATAGTTGATACAATCGAATAGGTCAGGGTGGTAGTGAGAACATGATAGTTTATGAAAATAGCATCAAAATAGTTTAATATAAAAACGAATTTCACTTCCTTAGCTAAGAATAATCATTGATGTCAAGGTAATACTAAAAGGAAATAATATAGTAATTGTAACATTTAAAAATCGTGACTTTTATACTAATAAACATTAGGAAACAAATATATAAAATACTGAAATAGAAAGATTTTTTTTTATAATAACCAATTGTATGCATAAGAAATAATTTTGAACGCCTTGAAGTAAAAGCTAAGCAATTATTTAAAATGTATGAATTAAGAATCATCGTCTAATAAACGTAATACTAAGTTCCTTAAATCTAGTTGCTTTATATTTAACACTATCAAAGCTAACAGCGGATGTGAAATTAGAAAAAGATATTAAGATCTAAAACATGATGAAAAGAACTTAACAAATGCTTGCGATATGAACAAACCAGGTGATATGAAATCACATTTCATTAAATTTGTGGAGTAATAAAGTACTGCAGGCTATCTCAGAAATATGTAAGAAGCAGGTGTATTCAATATTTTTCATTCATGTACTATGTTATCAAAGAATTCTGATCTAACTACGTAAAATATAGAACTATATCCATATATGTATTGATATAATATCATGTACAATTATTCCATTAGTAATATTGGTTTTAATTAACGATTATACCATATTCCGTAAATCAAATATACAAGATTAGTTTTATTAGTTTATACAGTTGCTTAGTATAATAATTTACATTTAAATTTAAATAATAAATCCCTCAGTTAAAAAAGCATTTATACTAGAGTTTTTCGGTTTTTGGTATACATTGAAATCTTTATAATCATTCTGCCTAGTTTTTATTTCTCAGACAAAATACATTTGCAATAAGGACCGCGAAACTCCTGTGGAGTGTCCTGCTACTGATAAGTTTGCTCCATTTCGCTCAATTGGAATATGTTCATTTCCAAATGTCCATCTAACTATATTGTGTGTGATGATAATATTATGACCGCTGAACAATTAGTTACACTCAAAGAAATATGACTATTTAGAATGTTTATAATTTCTGTTATAATCATAGTTCTTATTAATATTATGCAACAGTTTTGAATAATCCTTAAATATCTGTATAACATGTATCTAATAATTTGTTTTTTAATTACAATAGAAACATACAAAAATAATAGTGAAGTAATAAATGAGCAATTTCCGCTGACAACAATATCAGTCAGAAACCATAATCCCGTCCTTCAAATATACTACTTCGGTATAATACTGATGCCAAAGTAGTATATTTGAAAGGTGGGATTCTGATGGTTTTCTTGACTTATACAGAAACAAACATTTATTCATAAATATAATAATATAACATTGGAGGTTACGGGTTATGTAATTATATTGCAACTGAAAAATGAATCATAAGTGTAACAAATGCAACCTATGTATACTATATGTATGTACTAATGCATGATCCAAAGAATATAGTTTGGTGTCCTACAAATTAAAACCATGACGCTTGTATATATAATAGCCTATATAAATTCGACCTTTGAGTCGCTTTAAATCAACCGAAAAAGGTAGCTACGTCAGTTCAATAGATACCATAATATCCACATAAGAAGCAAGTATCTATATTATGCCTGTGTAATTTCGACATTAACAGCTACAGAGTATCGTGTATTGAATTATTACGTATATAATAATATACTCAGATAATGTAAATGTTAGTTAAATCATATATTAGCAGCATTAATTGCTTGTGCTGCCATTATGCCAAATAAAGTAGGTATTGTTACGTTTAAAACTAGTTACAACCGGAAATAATAATAATTATTATAGTATTGCGACAACTAATATTCATATACGATAGAGAGAGAGAGAAAGATACATCATACTGTATATCTACAGTCTAATATCAATATTAAATTTAAACAACTCAATTAATCTTGAAACATAACTTTATGCTTATTATGTCATTGTTCGAAATTATTAGTGTATCAAGAGTGGCGAAAATATCAAACAGTGGTATACAATCCGAATTACGCATACACAATGACAAAGAATTAATGCCTCTTTCATGCTTAACATTCGCAAGGTAGCAAACAATTTCTAAAAATAAATTATTACAAAACAAAATACTTAAAACAACCTTACAATAAAAAAGAATACAAAACATATTTTTTTCATAAATCAACTAACCATAACTAAGATATAAATAAAATGTAATAGTTACGTAACTTTGAATCCTTTCTACCTTTCTGTATATCACTTACTTTTATCATAACGAGACACCCAAAAAATACAGAGAATAGGCAATAGAAACAAAAGATAAAATACAAAATATCATGCTCAAAACATGTACAGAATCTTTACAGCATTAGTGTTTTTGTGTAGGCAATAAAAGAATTGCAAGAGAAACGGATGAGTTAAAAGAATTTTAAACTGCGTTCGTTCAGCAGTAAGTATGTATGTTATAATCATATAGGCTTTAATTTATACCTGTCAGCATGCTTTCATTGACGATACAATTTCCAGACACTAGAACAGCATCGCAGTACATCGTACAGCCATTACGTGGGATCTCCAAAATGTCCCCAGGAACCAGAACTGAAGCATCCATTTCCGCGGACTCTGTCGATACACCAATATTTTAAAAAAATTATTAGAGCTATAAGTCAGAAGATAAAGCAACATAATATGGGTGCAGTTTATCTAATGTCCCAACGTATCCAATATTAAGCTGTGTCATTTCAAATAAATTTTAAAATGATTTGGCAATATTAAAAACATGGGTATAACAAAAAAACTGTTTCAACCTCCTGACTCGAAACCAACTCAATAAATATGTTCCTATAAAAACTGGAATTATACTGCTATCGAGATTAAATATAGACAACACAGCCCTGTTCAAATATCCTAATATTTACAAAAGTATTGTACCAATAGTCTAAAACCCTTGTAAAAACATGTGTTTATCTTGCTAAGCAATATAACGTTATTGTATCATTATATTAACTAATTTGAATTTTGAGCGAATACCAATTTAATATACCATTTAAAATGAATAGCTGTACAAATATGTTATACGCATGAGTCATATTATTATTTAACTGATAACAATTTATTATTATGGGTCACTAGAAACTGTGTTAAAAATTGATTGCTATACAATATAAAAACATTATATAATAATATTATAAAAACACTAAATAATAATTAAAAGCACCTAATAAAGCTGCAATAATAAGATAATACGAAGACACAATTTCACAAATGGGTATATTATTAATAGTATACTATAGGAAACAATTTGGACAAATAAATAACGTGATTTTTCTCTTAACTATAATGTGAACTATTATTAGGGAATAGGTATACACATCTTATTTAGAAATCTAGACAAATAATAATAAATTGAATCAAACGAATCCGAAATCTTTCATCAGTCAAAGCCAGACTTACCTAATTCTCCCCTGTACACCAAGGCGGTTCCAGATCCACAAACAGTATCACGAAGTGCCAGTTCATTCTGCAAGCAATCGAGCACAAAAGGAAGTCAAAGATTCCATTAGTTTGAAATAACAAAGTAATGAAAATATAATAAGCGCATAAAAATGCTATGACAGTATTAGTTGTTTTTAAATGTTAGATTCTATTAATTTGCACCTAAAAACGTGTTTTGTTAAAATTGTTACGCACTATTGCCACAGAAATACCATGTTAGCCAGAATTCAATAGTATTGACGAATCGTTGAGGATATTAAAATGAATAGTTACAATAAATTGAATACATGCGAAGCTGAAAGGTCCCAGTGTTTGTTCACATAATAATAACAATATTATTATGTTCATTGAATTATACTGCTATCTGAAAAAATATTACTTTATCTAACTAATTATATATATTTTGGCAATATTTTGTAGATTTTTCTTTATAGCTTTATATTCATCAGCATAAATAATAAAAAAAACAATATTAATAATACCTTTCGCATATCGTAGATCTGTAGCGACAGAGACAAGGCCGAGATGACAACAATGCAGGAAGCATAGAGCTCGTAGTCGTCAATGTACCACAGAATGAAGCTCATGACTTGGAAGACGTAGAACGGATTCAATCCCTGTGTTGAGCAGAGTTTGAATGCACTTACATTATGGATTGTAGAATAAATTGCAGATAAGATCACAAACCAAACAAAATATAATACCATGTAAAAATCGTATTATTACGGGATTGATGTAAACATTAAAATCAAATTCCAAAATGAAGACAACTCAGTAACCCATCAATCAGGCTAATTTATGTAGCAGTATTTTATTCACGACATTTTTGTGTTAATATTCGCACAAATAGTAAGTATAAATTTTTGTTTAAATGCTCGATAACATCTGCGGAATATTGTTTTAATATAGGTATATGCAGCTAATCCTGCTATTAATATAATGTAGGGTAAATTGCATATTGTCTTGCCTAAAATCAATATCTGCTTTGAAACCCGAAGTAGCTCGTTCGAATCCCGGTACATACTCCAGGCTTTAACAACTGATTTGAATTGCAGCAATGAGCTAATAATTAATTATCGATTAATTCGCTTATGCCTTCGGCGGCGAATTAATTTAGATTTATATGTACATATATAATCCCGGCAAGGCAACTGTACAATTTACCCTATAATGTATTATAGTAAAAGCCATTTAGAATTTCACGGGGAAAAAACTGCAACACTACCAATCTCTTTAGTTTTGATTACCTATAAGATACCTTTATAACATATTAAAAGTCTAAAGCTCTCAAAATATGGGGCAACATAAAATTATTATATTTCTGATTTCCCGTATTAAATAATAGGGAAGATATGTTGATTCGGGTCCATTTTTCATAAAAATCCATATTAAAAAAAGTGTATACTATTTGTACTTTTAGATAACATGTTTCATATCAATGCATTCCTCTAGGTGTTTCCTAACATTTGAAATATAAATTAGCTTCATAAATTCTATAATTCAAATTTTAAATGCTTTAGAATACCGTTCTTATATGCATTTTATGGCTAAAAATGGTCTAATTATCAATATTGAAAAGCATCTAGAATTTGAATAATAGAATTTATGAGGCTAGTTTCTATTTTAAATGTTAGGAAACACCTAAAGGAAAGAATTGATATAAAATATGTTATCTAAAAGTACAAATAAACTTTTTATGTTCTCCAAAAATCAGAACATCTTCCATAGTCTTTAATCAGAAATATCATAATTTGATTTTGACAGCTTTACACGTTTAATATGTTATCTGGAAGTACTATAATCAAATCTACACTGATATGCATCGTTGCAATTTTTGTTTCTATCTGACCCCAATTTTGGGCTAAATGGCTTGAACTATTACGTGAAATAAGCACAATAATAAACATAGTTTAAAGTAAATTCGTTAATAAAATTTGTAAAATGAACAAACTAATCTCGTATAGCGTTAGATATACAAAAAAGGAAAACATACCTCATTGAGTAGAAGTCGATAGAGTGGTGTAATTGCGACATTGATCGAGTTCTCCCCGTAAATGACATACTGGCGGTTCGCAGTGATTGATGACAGAGACTTCGCTTCATGGAACTGGGAGCATGGGCCATCTTCCAGGCTCCTACAAAGTATCCATATTTAAAAAGATGAATTTACGATGGCACTTTAGATGAAATATGACGTTGGTACCATAATATGCGGTAAATATAGGTTAAACGAGCAGGCTTTTCTAACACAAGTAGCCAGTTTTAGTATAAAATGTTTATGAAATAATATATAAGACTAAAGTAATTTAAATCTAAATTTTATTCTTAAAATGAGAACAATTAATATATGTATGTTAAAATTAAAATAGTATAAAACAAAAGAGACTAAAAAGTACATCAACATTAGGCATAACAATAAAACTGCACATACTTGAGACGTTCGAATTTGGAATGAACAATGCTCCAAATAAATTTCAGCTTCTTGTAGTAGAAGTATCGAATCAAATTTACATCCTGACGAAAGATAGGGGAGGAAAAATTGCAGCGAATAGGTACAACAATGAGTAAATACCATAAAACGTAATATTAAAAAATACAATTGAGCAAATTGATAAAGTATATAATTTTTCAATATAGACATTTTAAGTAAATTTAAAAGAGATATAAAGGAAAATTTGCAATTTGTAGATAACGTACAATCTAAAATACTAAGTGTGATTAATAGAGTGAAATAAACATATCATTATTTCATTTTTAGAGTTAGTTTAGGCTGTAGTGAATTAATTGGTCTATAATATAATTTTATGAAAAATAATTTTAAAATGCATAAGTACACATATAGTACAAAAAGAAAAATTATTTGATAAAGTACCGAAATCAAAATACAGTAGGATTCGCCTATATCGGCAATTTGTCTACATCAGCATTTTTATATTGGCTCGGTAGATATCTTATAGTTAGGTATATACATTTTTATGTACAGAGTTCGCCTATATCAGCAATTCGTCTATATAGGCGCTTTTTGTAATCCCCTGCTGATGACAATTCGTCTATATCAGCAGGGCGATTGGCATTTTTAAAACGTGCCGAGGACAACGCAATTGTTTTAATACATTGAATTTATATTATACTTTAGATTATGCTTTCTATTATTACGTTGTCCG
>JAYRBW010054357.1:0-11036 GCA_036023295.1 Invenusta paracnida
CGTTTTTTTATTAGAGCATACTCCAAAATTCGCGGACAATTGAGGACACTTTACAGACTTCGAGGACAATTGAGGACACTTTACAGAATTCGAGGACAATTGAGGACACTTTACAGAATTCGCGGACAATTGAGGACACTTTACAGAATTCGAGGACAATTGAGGACGGTGGCCACCCTGTATATTAATGTACATAAAATATTATCTTTCCTGATGATGTCCGCATCAGACGAAACTAGTTGAATATATACTTTATTTATGGACATAATGCTTTTGGCCTTTATTTGACAATTATTATTAGTATAAAAGAATTTTGCCAAATGTCGCCCTTTATGAAGCTCATCAGTGACATGCCGAGTATCGAACAAGGCCCTTTACACTTATGTTGTAAAAGGGCCATTAAAAACTAATTAAATGGCTTATAATAATATATCAATATCATGCTAAAGGTTTTCAAATCTTCGAAGAGCTTCAAACCCGTCGGTATAGTCGAAGGGAAAACTTATCGATTGTAATTTGTTTTCTGACACACCTAGATACTTCTGATTGGCTGACGGAATAAGACCAATCATCCAATCGGACTCTGTTTAGGCATTTAAGAAGTAGTAGCCGTCGATATTTACAATCTAAACTGTAGACACTTTAGTCTTAGAATAGATTATATCCACCAGAGGGACTCTCACCGGAAGATGATGACGTGTTTGCGCGTGGTGATGGCCTTGACTCTCCTCAGCTCGTCCTGGAAGCCCGAAAGAACGGTCTCAACGATGGAAAACTGAGAGCCAAAGCCCAGCGTGACCATCATGATAAAGAAGAAGACGGCCCAGAGGGGCGCCACTGGCATGTTGCTCAGGGCCTCGGGGTACACGATGAAAGCCAGGCCTGGACCTGGAGGGGCGGCGGGGGGGGAGGGAGGGGCTCTGTGATTGGTGGAGAGCTAAGATCGATGGAATACAGGGTAAACGTCTACGTTGATCTAAATACTTTATTTAGAAGGGAAAATCTTGGTATAATTACATAAATGGGGGATTGTGGAGTACTTGGCCGTAAATTAATTTTTTTTCGCAAAACAAACGAAACGTCAAAAAATACAAAAAATAACTGTAATTAACAAGTAACTCCTATACTATACTAAAAGCTGGCGGCCGAAACCACACAACAATTATCAAGCATCTCACTATCCTTTACGATATATAAATTTAATTACATTTTATTTATTTTCCGAAAAAAAATTAATTTACGGCCAAGAACTCCACAATTGCCCATAAATGCATTCTATTAAAATAATGCTAAAAAGCGTTCGTTTTGTCAGCGAGTGTTCCGCCATCGCAGACTAGTTTCATATCTTATTCATTTCGTTTTAATCACGTATGAAATTATTATCGCTGTAGATAAATCAATTCTGCAGCAAATAACTTAAGTAGCTCTACGAATATTAATGTTTATCATTTTAAGGGCAGCTATCGCGAGTTAAAGGCTTTCGGTGCGTGAATCATAAACGTACATAAAAAATAAATAAGTTATTTATCATTGAAAAAAACAAGATTACAACTATCTTTAATAATATATGTACGACAAAATATCACGAAAATTACTAAAATAAGTAATTGAAATTGAAGCTAAACTGGTGAATTTAAATAGCATTGGAAAAATTGATCGTCCAAGGTGACAACTCGAATTGTTTCATCTGACAATTACATCCCTTATATAAGCTCCCATTTTGTTGCCCACCCCCCGCTATACCTTATAGTCAAGCTTATAATGAGAACAATAATATTACACTGTTAGGCAGCGGTCTATAATACTAGCACGGAGTAGAAAACAACTAGACATACATGACTGTAGACGATATGAGTCACCAACAGCTATAGCTGGCACACTATGCATTCTCCTGTGGGGAGACGCTTTTTACTCCTCCCATGCATAAATTGCGCTCGACATACAAGAAATACAATTACGTAAGAAATAATCTCCTGGTGTAGGAGGAATCAACGCTTTCGTAGTAACCTTGACTCCCGGGCTTGTGTGAACTATCTTTCACCTCCGCTGGCAACGCGAAATAAGAACTGCTTATTATACTTATCCTATTTACAGAGCCGTGAATTGAATAAGGCGACAAGAGGGATTTCGCTGTGCAGAAGTAGTTGAATAGCATATTACAAAGAGAGAATTATAGAAAAAGCAGAGAGCTCTGTAGAATCTCAAGATTCTCAAAAACCGCATATTTCTCGATTCCAACGTCACTAATCTGCAGATCTCTCTGGTTCATTTTTTCAACTTTCCTTTCGACCTAACAGAACACAAGTATCCAGAGTGTGCCTGCATCAGATTTGATTGACATAATGGTTTGTGCCTTTCAGCCCGATGCATAAATTGCCAGTGTAAAGTTTAAACTTCAAATACTATTGTTAGCCACTTGTGTGTGGAGTCTGTCATGCTTTGTCTTCATCTAACAGGGAGACAGACAGGTCGACAAATTAGTCAACGAGAGGCAACTAAAAGTACCACATTCTGTGTGCTTACAAGAATAGGTATAATATGTTGACTGGAAACCAAAGCTTGTTCATAAAAAGCTTGTTCAATAATAACTGATCAACTAAACTAGTTGAAACTTAATTGATTATAAACAAAAAAACTGAAACTCATATTGAAACAATGTTAAAAAATAAAAATAAAAAACTGGTTGGTAATATTTTATTTTTAGAAAAAATATGAAAGCCAGTTATAACTAGAATAGAGAGGACACTACAGAGCTATAAGTAGAATAGAGGCGACACTACAGAGCTATAAGTAGAAAGAGGCGACACCACAGAGCTATAAGTAGAATAGAGGTGACGCCACAGAGCTATTAGATGTATTACAAATCGACATAATTCTATTAATTTTGACAGAAGTAGAAGGAAAATTTTCATTCATACGCGAATATTTAATCGTATAAAATCAATACACTATAGTAATATAAACTACTACCAATCAAATCACATGTGAACATAGCTATTGTTTTCATTATTTACGTGTAGGAATAATTAATATCTTTAGCGATTTGAATGATATACATATGTCATTTATCGCTTTATTTACTTTTTAGATTTGTAAGTTTCAACAAAAATAATTTTAAAAGATTATCGATAAATTAATCGGTAATTAATAGGCCTCTATTTTTAGATCTTCCCATAATTCCGACAGTCAAAGGATTCTGTCTGTATCTGAAGGGTGCAAAAATTATTGTGTAGAGAGTTCATCTCTATATTTTATTTATATCTCTATTCTGACTATCGTTTTGAATATACCTTAAAATTTCACATTATCATTAAAATTATATATTTCTAACAATATCAAAATCAAACATTTTTGTATATATGCTGATTTTACAGTCAGTTTAGAGAATTGTTCTTTTAAGTGAGAAATATGAACATATATAATATAAGTAAACATTTGATTAAAGTTTGAATGTTTAAAAGTCTTAAATTTAATGAAAATCTCAAAAAGTCTTTATTGCCCTATCAAATATTTAAAACCTTACCTTTCTATTAGAAGTCAGAAAAGTTTAAATTTGCTTAAATATTTTCAGTTACTTTACTTTACTTTATTTTCCCATATTTGTGATTAATTTGTGAGTCTAAGTTGCAAGCTTCAATTATTCTATAGTTTGTTCCTAGTTTAAAGGCATATTTCTAAAATATTATAACATATTTTAATATTATGACGACAAATTATATAAAAAGTTATTTTATATGGTCGCTTGTTGCAATTAGAGTTGACTAAGTTATAAAACCGCTCAAGCCAAACGCTGAAGTTTGATAGTTTGTATGCGTTGGACCTTTAAATGGCTAAATTTGTTACACTATAGGTGCATTTTATGTTGGTGTATATCATAAAAGAAGCCTACATTCTTTCTAAAAGCCAGTGTTGCTTTAGAATATAAATTTCGTTTGAAATTTAGAAGAATGCTGTATTCTGAATTCTCAGTTGATAAATTACCATAAATGGGTCGAAATATCTGTTAGTTAATCGTATTGTTATAAATGAGAAATTTTGTTTTGAATAATTTTCAAGCAGTTTCTCTTATTTCTTTGCTTATATGTATTGTCACTATAGCGACCGCGCGGTGACCTTGAAACTTTGGAATAAATGAGAGTGTTTGTAATATCTCCCGGCCTTAGCAACGAGGTGATTTAAGGGCAAATATTTACGATTATTTTATAAACTAACCCCATATTTTATAAAATGAATTCAAAATTTGATCTATATTACTCCGTTACTAAGAGCTAGACAGATACATGACCAACGCGATAGCCTCCTATTGAATTGTTCCAAGGTCATCGAGCCTTAGTTACCGAATATAGCTGTCTAAAATAGATACTTTATATTCCATGAAAAGCTTTCGCAAATTTCAGTTTGTTTATTTTGAATTACTTGTCTTGGTCAGATGACGAGTTCATCATTTTCAGCGAAAGGAGAGTTATACTATAATGCTTGCACTTTATTTTATTGGATGTATATTTATTTATTTTAATCATTTGCATGAAATGTAGTACGAGGGGGCTTCAACTATAGTCCTTGGACTCGATGTCAAAGCAAAACCCCACTCATATAATCTCTGAAGCATTATTATCTCAGATATTGGTGAACATTTCAAGTTGATAGCTTTTCACGAATACCTCCATAATTCAAAGTTAGAAAATCTAAGCCAATATTTTTATTGAAGCATGTCAGAAAAGTTAAATTTCAAACTAAAATGAGAAAAAGTGTAGTTTTTATCCAAAAAGAGATTTGATCAGATGTAAACATGCGGTGACTGTTAATAAGGGCAAATTATCCTTTTGCTTTCAGCACGGGTTTGACTGAAATTTTCTAACTTTGAATTATGAAAGTATAATTCGTAGAGCTATTGACTTAAAATGTTCACCAATATATCTGAGATGCTTCTATTGTTTATAAAAATGCCGAGATTATATGAGTGCAGTTTTGTCTTGACATCGAGTCTGAGGATCAGTTGAAGTCTCTACGCATATTACAGGTATTATTTCATACTCCAGCCAGTCGTATTATTACATTCACAGGTTGAGAAATATTTATCGAAACTTTTCAAATAACAAGTTTACTGTGTTTACTGTCAAATTATATACTTTAATTATACCAAACCAATTTCCATTTATTAACGTTGTTTGTCAAAAAAGTGGCGTGGAAACACTCGATGTAGCTTTTATCGATTTCCACACAATGTGGGATTGTTTATTATTACATGACCACGCTGTTCATTTATTTTAACATCAGCTGTTAATAATGTAATCCCTTTTTAATCGGTGTATCCATTTTTTAATAATACAAGTCTTATTATATACCAATGAATATTTCCATTCATTTTCAATTTAACAAAATAAATCCATACTCAAATTTGTATTTTTACAGCATTATAAGCGGAGCGTTTGAATCATTATAGACTTTCTTTGATAATCTCGACTTGCTACGAAGCGCATAGTAGTGTAGTTGTGTATTCCAAGTTTCAGTTTCGTTTTTGAATTAGTTGACAAAAGAATGGCGATAAAAATAATAATTTCAGTTCAATTTACGGAACTTAGAATGTGTAAGAAGTAGATGTGCATGGGGTCTTATAAAACCTTCTATCTTTTATTATGTGGCTACGTTTTTACTAAATTATCTATCAGACACATGCAATAAAGTCAGAAGAGCTATATAAATTGAGTCAAAATCTACGATTGCCTGAAAACAGTCTTATCATATTTAGTGTATTGATTGAAATCTTTGGTTGAAATGCAAATAATGACATCCATTTATTTTGTCAAATTGAGTTTGTGAGTTATGTTGCCATATTTAAACCAATTTCAAACGGATACTGTACATTGTACAACTACACAATCAAACTTTCTGTTATACTAAGTATATATGCAGTATTTTGGTAGGTAAGATTAAGTGATTGCCTACTATAATAGGCTAATATATAAATTACTATTTCACTGTTTCCTTTATTCTAAAAATCAAAAATCCATTTTCTTATCCAACTCTTTAAAATCCATTTTTCTTCCAAAAATCGATAAGTCATATTAATAGAACAATTCTTCTTCATCTGCTGTTTAACGATATTATATATTTACATAATATAATATAGTCTAGAATGCTTTACACTAAGCAATATTACCAACTATAAATCAGATATATTCTTCAAATAAAATGCCAACAGCACCTACGTTTATTAAAACTATAACTTATATAGGCTGAGTGAATCATGCCCTATACCACCAAAATAGTATCCATGCAGCTTAGTTAACGTATATTATATCAGTATTATTATTATCTAGAGAATAACATTATTCTCACACACCTCATTATATGAGGTGAAAGATAATTTGGCAATATGATCACTTTAATTTTTCGTTTAGAGAGATTAATGAATACGCATTCGTGCTTAAGTGTGATTAACTATAATTTATTCTTAATTAACAAAATAATTAATAACTAATAAATCTATATACTATATCGCATTTTGCATTTTAGCACCATTTTAATTCTTTATAAAAGTTATTTATTAATCTGACAGAAGAGGTTTCAACCGCCTATATTATTATCTATTTTAATGTAATTAAATAATATTATTGAAAGTGGTCCGGAAATACGACGCGCAGGCGTTGCTTTTTCGTTTCCTTGACGATCTTTTGTGTCATATCTTTACCGATATATCTACCTACAATTAACGTTTAAAATCATTCTTAAGATGTGCTGTTTTTTCTTGATTATCTTTTGATTAATTTTGAATATGGAATATTATATTCCCAATTATTCCTTTATTCCCAAGATCACGAATAGTTAGATAATACATTTTTTAAATATTATTATATACTTTGAAAGTATTGATCTATAAGCCATCTATTTAATTAACCAACCAATAGTCAGCCAATACTATTATACTCATCGCATTCCAAACAAAAAGTAGAAATAATACTGAAGTAATGAACAATGTGAGTCAAGCAAACCACAATATATATGTACATATATGAAAGGTGGGATTATTGTGGTTTTCGTAACTCAAAAGAAGTAGAAATGTTTATAAGGTTTTTTCATATATCTAAAACTGATCTAAATGTTCATTTTGTTATTTCTTTTGAAACATATTTATATGAATACAAGAGAATATGAAAAGTATGTTCAGAGCAGGCCAGGCCGGCTACTAAAATTACTGGACAGGAAAGCTGATGTTTTGCGAGATTTTTCTTCTTAAAATCCCTACAAAAATATGTATTATTATTTCGTCTCTTCTGTATAGAACTCATTAATAATCGTTTTTCAACAATGTGGTTACTTTAACATGCTTGTTTTCAAATGTTTTAAATTGAAATTATTATCTATCTAGTTTCCATACATATAATATATATATATATATATAATCAGTTTAGTTGTTTTATGATTCTATAATATACCCTAAAATGTAACATATTATATTTTTTATATAGATATGATAGCCTTTTTGACATAATTATCAGTATTTTATATCTCCATAATGTGAAAAGTTTTTTAAACGCAAGAAATTAAAGATAAACAAGAAACGAAACCCACAAAATCCTTTTTAATAAAACAGGGCATTAGGTACTACCAAGATAAATGTGTATATATAAAACTATATATATAGTTGTTACGAGCTTGCCGCTGTGAGCCTGGTGCATGAATATACCCAGAATATTAATCCTGTTATTATAGTTTCAACGAAAATTATCTGACAGTAATGTGGGAGTTTGGAAATGTTAATAATATGCGCTAAATAGGTGTTTCACTAACACACTGGAATGTCATGAATTATATACTTAAAGGCATAATAGGCAGACTACTTGAGAAGAGGTCTTCACTTTAAATTGTATGCACCGAGCGTGTATAGTCTGTCTATTGTCATAACAATAATCGTCTCTTCGTGATAAACTGAAACTACAATACGAGAGAGAAAGACTAATTGTAGATCTCAATGATGAGCAAAGAGGCCATTTTGAAAGCATTATATTATATGGCTCAAATTGGTGGCATAAGAGTTCGTAAATTCAGGTATCGAATTGAAGAATAGTACGAGCATAAACTCGGACTCTTGTTGACTTAGTTGTTGTTAATACATCGGCACTGATTGCCGACTAATGTAGGACTGCACGGGAACAAGGTAGCCTAATTAGCACATCACCTGCTTGTATAGACAACTTCAACAATTTGTCGGAGTCCTCTGATATTTGCTTACCAATTCTCTCTCTCTTTCTCTAAATATGTTAACCAGCTCAAACAATTTGCACAAACCCTCTTGGCTTTGTTAATATGATGCTCGCCACAGTGCTGACATCATGCCGAAGCTGATTTCAATGTTTTAGACGAATGAACCCAGTCGTTCGTCGGCTGCTGATTTGGATTTCGGAAACTTGATGTACTGACTACCTCGTCATTTGTGTTGTAGGTACAACGTTGTGCTGCAGATGTCATTAATAAAATACAGAATAAGGCCGGAGGGAGATCTGCGATTATCTTAAAATTTAGCACAAGCCTAATTATAAGGGGACTCGTAATTTATATATATAAACTCAGAATGTTATAGACTGTGGTCATAATATGTTCTACCTAGCCGGATTTCTATAATCAATTAAAGTTGAATAAATATATTGACTTTAGTAAGTCTAACTTTGCCTATAGAGAGTAAAGAGGTTATATGTACATAGATTCCTTTTATTTATTTTTAATAGCCGTTATATTAATTGACCCGAGAAGAAGATATATTTAGTACTGTATAGAGTACTGATATATACATAACAATCAATTATATCGATATTTTATTTGAATTTATTGATTTTATTAATATTGAGAAGCAACATCACAAATGTAAAATGATTTGTAAGGACTAGCTAGGTATTTGGATAGAGTTTGTGCTTTAAAAATGAGTTCATAACTATACCAGAAACTGAAATTGTCTCCGATGGTGTGGACACGATAGCAAACTATTTAAATGGTTAAATCATATTCCCATGGATATAACCTTTTATTTAGGTCAACTCAACGCAGGAGTATCGATTGCTTTGGATACGTAGACTTAACAGTGCTACAGAACTTGGTATAGGCGGTATACAAGGAGAGTTTTCAAATACAAATTCTACCTTCAAAGCTTATCTTATATCGTGACATTATCAAGAGTTTTACTGTAAAATCGTTTGTGGATTCCAGCGGTGAAAGCTGTTTTTCGATAGCTTTAACCCGAATAACAGAGATAACTTTCATGTTGATCAAATGTGAAAAGAGGCCAATAAATAATTTATCAGTCATAAAAATAACTTACTTCCCGCCTAACATCGTTTCTCTTTTCTTAATGTTTATTTTTATAAATCTCCTTTGATATAAGTGATAGTTGAATTTTACATTTTTCAAAACACACAGAGACCACAAAAAAGTAACTATAGGCATAGATATTATCCTCACTATATAGGCATAGGTAAACAGCTGGATACCGCAGCTATTATCCCCACTATATAGGCATAGGTAAACAGCTGGATACCGCAGCTATTATCCCCACTATATAGGCATGGGTAAACAGCTGGATACCGCAGCTATTATCCCCACTATATAGGCATAGGTAAACAGCTGGATACCGCAGTTATTATCCCCACTATATAGGCATGGGTAAACAGCTGGATACCGCAGTTATTATCCCCACTATATAGGCATGGGTAAACTGCTGGATACCGGAGCTATTATCCCCACTATATAGGCATGGGTAAACAGCTGGATACCGCAGCTATTATCCCCACTATTCAAACAAATTGATTGTATGTACATACATAGTTGTTTTCTCACAAGGTCACGTGATTATTCCCGCCTAAATCCGGCCTTTTGGTTGGCTTATTGCGCTTGTTTCTGGTATCTCTCTAGTCCGATCAATAATAATAAGAATTGTTCTTATATTACTGAGAAAGCTCGGTCGACACTAAATTTGCATTTTTCCTTACCACTTTAACAATATTTTTGTAGTCAATTAAAGTGTAGTCTGGTTTTCTTTCTTCTCTTAAATATATATATATATAGTGAGAAACTGGCAGAACGAAGCGATAAACACATTTTACAGAGAAATACCTCGCTCAATTCTAAATACTTAAAATGACTTCTTTCTTGATTTCAGACTCCAGAAGGCGACAAACCCTAGGAACGACAGATTCAGAAGATGAAATTAGAAGGTATGACTTGTGCAAAATGTATCCTTTTATCTCAATTCGAGAAGAGAAAACTGAATTGTAAAGTTTATTTATCGCGGTCCAAATCATTTCTCGATGTATACTAAGGTAGAGACCTCGTTATATGTCTAACTTCGTGCTGGGACTTCTTCCTGATGAAATGTAATTAAACATCGCCATAGGAACGAATTAATAACAACTATATTGGCACCAAATTTGTTCAAATCGAAAGCAACACAGCAAGTATTTTTACTCGAAGCTCAAGATCTTTAATCATAGTATTCCTACAAATTATGATTCACGATGTTATGCTTAATTAACACTGATTTACGTTCAAGGCACAGCTACAGGTCAATAAATTTATGATTTTAATTATTATTATTGATTTAATTGTTGATGTTTCCGGTAATAAGTTTGTTATATGGATTTATTGGAAGCTAAATTAGATTGTGGGTAATAAATCAATGTAATTTGGATTATAGTTCGTTCTTATAATTCTTAGTGCGATTGTTATCAGAGTATAGTTTTGTAATATGAATAGTGCCTGATTCGCTTAGAGAATCATTTGAAATTCTTTATCGATCGTTCGTTGATTTTGATAGGTATAGATGGCCAGTGTTGGCCAGATTGTGGATAGACCGTTCGATAAACATAATTGTTAATAGTATATTGCGTACCGCGATTAGCGGGAGATAAAATTCGAGAAGCAGAATAACACCCGAGGCCACAGGCCGAGGTGCTAATTGTACTTCGAGGATTTTTCCCCGCTAATCAAGGTATGTCAATGTCTTTATTTTTGTTTTATATGCCCGTGGGAACAAAAAAGTTACTTGC